>PVIH01010301.1:0-76470 GCA_004025045.1 Sigmodon hispidus
AGACACATTCACACTCCAAAGGTATTAGCTCAACTATGTTCATAGCAGCATTATTTGTAATAGCAAGAACCTGGAAACAACCTAGATGTCCCTCAACTGAAGAATGGATTAACAAACTGTGGTACATCTACACAATGGAATACTACTCAGCAGTAAGAAAAAATGATATCCTAAAATTCACAGGCAAATGGATGGATCTAGAGAATATCCTCCTGAGCGAAGTCTCACAAACTCAGAGAGATAAGCAGGGGATGTACTCACTCACTAGTGGTCTCTAAACAAACAAACAAGAAAAAAATCCAAGCATGCCCAAGCTGCAAACCACAACCACTGAACAACTTGGGATCAGAAACACCCTGGACTGACCCTTCAAACCCCAGTCCAACTATAGGAACACCTGACTCACTCTTGAGGGAGGGGGGACAAAACTGGGTTTGGCCGGGAGTGAAGACTGATCCAAGCATTATTGGGTCAGTGGGACCATGGGACTGTCTGCTCCCTGCCAAGGGAGAGCATGGGGAGTTGCAGAGAAGAAAAATGACCAGATGTGGTGGAAGGGGGAAGAGACCTTGAATAAGGATATACAGGAATGGAAAAAAAAATTCAGAGGGAAAGCTGAACACAAAGAAAATATATGTGTAGCAATCTTATTTGCATTTCCACCCTTGATAAGCCATGCTTATGATTCTTATCCTCTGTATAGTTATTGTTAACTCTTCTGCATTTTAAATTCTTTTTACTGTTTTCTTTGATAAATACAAAATAAAGAAGGAAAAAAATAGAAAAAATAAATGAAAATAATTATTGATGAATTTTAAATAAATTAATGGATAAATTTATTACAACTATATCCATTATAACAATTAATTGTAAAATATATTTTCTACCATATTCAGTATAGAATTTCATTTTATCTTAATAAAATATGTTTCCGAATATAGTAAAAAGAATGCTTTATAGCAGAAGAGAATGTCCTTCTCTGGAACTCTCAGAGAAGATGTAAGAAATTACTAGTAATGAGTCCCTGACTTAGAAGCAGTTCTATTTTCTGATATTAACTAGCAGTACTCTATTGTATGAGGTTTCTGACCCAGACTTTCTTGTATAGACCAGAGTTTCGACCAGCAGTCTGGCAATCTAGAAGAAACATCCACAGTCCCACAAAATCGCAAAGATACTTATATTAATTTTACACTAATCAACCTAGGTCCCAGACATATAACTTGCTAGCTAGCTCTTTAGCCTTAAACTAATCCATCTTTCTCATCCTGCCCATCCATGGGGCTTAGTACCTTTTCTCAGCAGCATTTTCTCCACATCATATCCTGGCAGCTCCAGTGACTCTGTGGCATCTGTCTCTGTTCTGAGATGTTCCCAGAGTTTTCTTAGTTTGGTAGCCCCACCCATACTTCCTGTCTTCCTTCAGCCAATCAGTATTCTTATTAAATTAGTTTTATTAAACTAGTATGCAGGACAATTATTCACAATATAACAGAATGCAATTCCCCTGCAATATGCTTTATTGGCTGATATAAGAGCAGAGCACTTTACATTATTGTCACTCAGATCTTTGTAGAGCACAAAGAAGATATTAAAGGTAAAAACAAAATAATAGATGTCACTATTAGCTGGCTTACACAAAATATTTCAGACATGAAGGCAAGTTTACTAAAAATTAGAAATTTAGTGTGATAATATGAGTCCCTTGAATCCCATCTAAAAATACTGTGAAGGCCTGGATAATATTCATTAGACAGAGAGGCTGGATATCACAGAACTTTGCTTGTTGATGTAAGGGAAATCAGGTATGTCAAAAGCAAGGCCCTGTGTAAGTAACCTGGTACTTAAATGTGACCTGGAGCAACTGAGCGATTATCTCTGAAGATTTTGACTCTTTGGATACTTTTTTCAATTATTTTTATTTTTAAACATGTTTATATGATCTATTTTGATCATATTCTTTCCCTCTCCCAATGCCCTAAAATATCTTCTTTTACCATACAACTTTATATCTCTCTGTCTTCTAAAACAAACAAAAGAAATAAACCCTCAACCAAAAAAATAACACACAAACAGCTGATATCCAGTTTTTTTTCATTAAGCATGAAGTCTGCCCTGGAAAACTGTTGATATATCCAATGCTAATTTGGAAAAAAACCTAATTTTCTCTCTTATAGCAAGAATCAATTGTAAATAGACTTTTTACTGAATTTCCCTTCTCAGTGACTGGATTTTTGTACTGATTGAAATTGGGAATGTCTTCTGCATGCTTTCATAGTCTCTTTGAATTTATATATGGATTATGCCTTTTGTATCTATAAAATTATGTTTCCTTGATATCATCTGCCACCTTTATCTTCTATAATCTTTCTATCTCATCTTCAGCATATATCATTGAGACTTGAGATAAAAAATGTGATAAAGTCACCACTTTGAAAGTAGAATGCTTTATGATCTTTCACACTGCCCAGTTGTGTTGACCCTTCATATTTATGTGAAACATTCAAAGCTAAATGTGTTCATTTCTCTCCCAACAGGTTAAGACTTATCATTCAGCACAGGAATAAAACCCAGAGATCTTTCTTCAAAAGGCCATAGTTTTTGTCTTCAGGATATTAACTCACTCTTTCACTTATTTTAGTGACATTCAATAAGAGACAAAATTCTTCTTAATCCAGTCAGACCCTCTGGAAACTATGGGTGAACAATGTTCCTATGTCTGCAAATAAGTTCTAAAAAGAACCTGTATTTGTTATGAAAAAAAAAGAATCAGAAGACACTTGATTGAAGGAATATAAAAGCATACCTCATTTGTGGGCAGGCAATTTATTGCTCCATTGGATGATGCACACTTGCTGTGAAAACTAGACCTTAGAAAATGTAATGGCCACATTGAGGAAGTCAAGAGTACTGAATTGTCAAGGAAGATGATAGACTAACAGGTCAGGGTAGTAGGAGTCCCGTATGGTTGAGATAATTAATCTTTATTGCTAAATTGGCTGATTTTGATACAACTAGTGAATTATCACAAAGTACACATTAACAAAAATATAATATGTTTTTCTTTAACATAGCATATTCCTCTTTCAGAGGAGACTCACTATAAAATACTTGTCATCAGCCTATAGCCTCCATTCCTGAACTAAATGAGGGGATGTGGGGTGGATGTTGCATCCTCCATCTACATCCTGATCCATAGAGACATAAACAAGCACCTTCATTCTCCTTCCACCATAGCACAAATCCAGTTTTGCCTTCATAGCTCCCACATTATGTTATGTTGTTACATCAAAAGATGAGCAAGATAAACCTTTTATCCATTATGCTGATTCTTTTCAGGTATGTGTGGTGTATGTGAGAAAATTAACTATTGCAGTTATTGTAAATGAGGCTAAAAGGTGGTATATGGTTATTCTGAAAATTCAGAGAATAAGTTCTATGACCTAGAAAAGTTGCTCTTTACAGACAATCACAGATATGTTACTGACAAAAGACCTGAATTCAGGCAATGCTGAACACTTTATGTTTAAAGACCATTGCAGGTCAAAGTATGTGTAAGTGTTATGCTCATATTGAAGGATCCCCCAAAGACCACCAGGGAGCTGGATTCCACTGTAAACACATGTAGGTCACTTTATTCTCCTGGACAAGTTCAAACAAACCCAGGAAGAATTCCTCTGTTCCAGTGCAGCAGAGGAATTTGGTCCCAGGCTCAGAGGTGAGAGGCTTTTTAAAGAAAAACATACATAAACAGGGTGCTATGCTTCTTGGCATTTCAGGATTGGGTAAATGGGTCTGGAGTACGATAATTCTTGGAAACTATTGGCTAAACTTTTGGGTGTAGACCCAAGTTTTGAATCAATTGGCTGTCAGGTACATTTTCCTAGATTACTTATAGACCTGGGACCTGCCCTCAGGTATCAAACAATAAAAGCTGTGCTTTAACAGTAGAAAGCCTGTCATGGAACTTGGCTTGCAAATAATAGCAAAAGTTTTGACTAGATCTCAAAAGAGACAAATGCAAATTACAGTTGAACATCATTATTTATATTCTTCAACCCAAGCATTGTTCATCTGCAGAATCAGTGGTAGCATTTCTTAAATTGCCAGGTTTTTTTTTATTGTGAATAAAGAAGTCACATTTTCTATCCTTGTATATCCTTAATCAAGGTCCCTTCCCCCTCCCACCACATCAGGTCATTCTCTCTTCTCCACATCTCCCCATCCCTCACATGGGCAGGCGATCCCATGGTCCCAATATTGCTTAGATCAGCCTCCACTCCTAGAAAATCCAGTTTTTCCCCCCAAAATCAAGACTGAGTCAGGTGTTCCTCTAGGGGGAGTGGGATCCAAGGAGTCAGTCCAATGTGTTTCTGATCCCAAGCTGTTCAGTGGTTGTGGTTTGCAGCTTGGGAATACTTTACTTTTCCTTTCTTTCTTGTTTTTTGTTTGTTTAGAGTCCACTAGTGAGTGAGTACATCCCCTGCTTATCTTTCTGAGTGTGTGATACCTCTCTCAGAAGGATATTCTCCAAATCCATCCATTTGCCTGAAAATTTTAGGATATCATTTTTTCTCACTGCTGAGTAGTACTCTGTTGTGTAGATGTACCACAGTTTGTTAATCCATTCTTCAGTTGAGGGACATCTAGGTTGTTTCCAGGTTCTTGCTATTACAAATAACGCTGCTATGAACATAGTTGAGCTAATGCCATTGGATTGTAACTGTGCGTCTTTAGGGTATACACCCAGAAGTGGAATTGCTCAGTCCTTGGGGAGACTGATTCTCAGTTTTCTGAGAAACCACCATTATCCATTCCAGAATGTCTGAGCAAGCTTACACTCCCATCAACAATAGAGTAGCATTCCCCTTGCTCTGCACTCTCTCCAGAATAGGCTGTCATCTAGGTCCTTTTCTTTTTTCCTTCTTTATTTTTTATTTATCAAAAAAACAGTAAAAAAAAATTTAAAATGCGTAAGAGTTAACAATAACTATGCAGAGAATAAGAATCATAAGCATGGCTTATCAAGGGTGGAAATGCAAATAAGATTGCTACACATATATTTACTTTGTGTTCAGCTTTCCCTCTGAATTTTTTTTTTCCATCTCTGTATATGTCTTTTATCTTTGCCAATCTGACAGGTGTCAGGTGGTATCTCAAAGTTGTTTTGATTTGCATTTCTCTGATGGCTAAAGATGTAAAGCACTTTTTCATGTGCCTTTCAGCCATTTGTAATTCTTCTGGTGAGAATTCCCGTTTTAGATCTGAACCCCATTTTTTGATTGTGTTATTCAAGGTTTTGATTTATGTTGAGGTCTTTCCTCCGCTTGAATTTGAGTTTGGGCAGGGTGACAGGCTTGGATCTATTTGCATTTTTCTACATACTACCATCCAGCTATTCCAACACCATTTGTTAAATATACTATCTTTTTTCCATTGACTATTTTGGACCTCTTTGTCAAAGATCAGGTGTTCATAGGTTTTTGGGTTAATGTTTGGATCCTAGTAATCTCTTATTAGAGCCCCTGAACAATGAGGTAAGAATTATTTTTGTACAACCAGAAGTGTCAAAGGCGTTAAGGCATTGTAATATACTGTTTCTTGGGGGATGAAGGAAAAGTAAATATGAATGTCACTCCCTAAGCTGTTAAGAATGTGATTTTCGTATTTCCATTTCATTTACTAGTCATAACAAAACTGAACAGAGGACAAAAACATCAGTTTAAAATACTTCAAGATCAACTATGCAATCTGGCATGCCACAGCCATTATGTATGACAATTATACCAAGAAAGCAAAAGACAGTCTGATGCATCCAATGTGTAGTCAATGACTTGAGAATCTCGCAGTAAAGAAAAGTCCACAATTGTATTGAATAAATCACAGTAATTACTTCATTTGTCTTAATGAAGCTCAAATATCATTTCAGAGAATATCACATTGATGTGTTTTGATGATGCCATCAAGAAGACTGCATAAGTTAAATAAGACATAGCTTTCTGAAGATGACCTTGTTAGACATGCTCCACAAGGTACACATGAATAATCATGTGATGCCACATTGGCTAAATATAACAGAGGTCCCAGAACCACATGAACCTCTTGACACACAGCTAATAGATGAGTAGTACCTAGTCCCTCAGACCAAGTGGAGACTGTTCTACTCTCTTAACCCCAGCACAGGGACACCTACCACAACACCCCAATCACACCCAGCTCTGTCCTAAAATAAAGAAAACTGGGAGAATACTGCAAGGCCAATTCCCAGCAAACCAAAGCGTAGGGGATATCCCACAAACCAAACCCAAACTGAAATCTGCATCATCATACCCTAAAAACTAGACCACCTAAAGCCTCCCAATACACAACTGACTAAGAGCTGACTAACAACAACCCTGCCAAGAACAGGAAACACACAGTTCCTTGGCTCACAGCCAATGAAGAGCCAAATAAGAGCAGCTACTGCAATTTTTGGATACACACAGCCCCGGGGGCCCACAAATGACTAATAGCCAAGCAAATGCTGACCAAGAGTGAACCAAGAAAGCATGTTCAAATTCCAGTGCAAGAATACATATAACAATATAAAGATTAACAAGACACGCCCAGAAGAAATTTGTAGTTCTACAGCATCAAGACCTGAGCATAAAAGTGAAGGGCAAACAGTAGAAAATGACAATAAGAACAATTTATGAAGATAATAGAAGTTTTAAAAGAGGATATAAAAAACCCTTAAAGAAATAGAAGAAAATACAAACAAAAATTGCAAGAAATTTATGAATCCCTGAAAGAAAATAAAGAAAACCAAGAAAAGGAAAACAAACAAATGAAAGAAACATTCTAGGAATTAAAATAAGAATAAAAGCAATATAGAAGCCACAAACCAATACAAAGCTTGAAAAAGAAAATCTTAAGAAACAAACTGGAACTATAGATTCAAGCATAACCAACAGAATCCAGGAGATGGAAGAGAGAATCTCCAAGGTGGAAAATTTGATAACGAAAATAGATATGTCAGTTAAAGATAACATTAAAACCAAAAAAGTCATAACATAAAATGTCCATGAAATCTGGGATACCATGAAAAGGCCACACCTGAGATTAATTGAAATTGAAGAAGGAGAATACTAGCTCAGGGGCAGAGAAAATATATTCAACAAAACCGTAGGAGTAAACTTTCCCAACCTAAAAGAAGAAAATACCTATAATGATTCAAGAAGCTTACAGAACATCAAATAGTCTACACCCACAAAATAGTCTGCTTGCCCCATAATAATCAAGCTACTAAACTTACAGAACAAAGAAAAAATATTAAGAGCTGCAAAGACAAAAGGGCAGCTTAGCTATAAAAGCAGACCATTCAGAATAACAACAGATTTTCAATGGAAACAATGAAAGCAAGAAGGTTCCAGTAAGATGTTATACAGACACTAAAAGAGCATGGATGTCAACCCAGACTAATGTACCCAGGAAAACTATCAGTAACCATAGATGGAGTAAACAAGATATTTCATGACAAAACCAGATTAAAACTTTACCTATTCACAAATCTGACCCCACAGAAAGCACTAGAGGGAAAACTCCATCTTAAAGAAACCAAATACACCCATGAAACAATAAGCAATCTATAATCCCACAGAAGAAAAACCCAAAAAAGAGAAATACATACAAGCTACCACCAAAAATATCAGAAAATAATAAGCAGTGTTCATTAATATCCCTTAATATCAATTCACCTATAAAAAGACACATACTAACACTATGGATACAAAAACAGAAGGCATCCTTCTGCTGCATATAAGAAACATACCTCAGCTTCAAATACAGACACAGTCTCAGAGTAAAGGGTTGGGGGAAAAAATTCGAATGAAATGGTCCTAAGACACAAGCTGGTGTAGCCATCATAATATCTAACAAAATAGACTTCAAACTAAATTCCATCTAAAGAGACCAGAACAGACATTTTATGGCCCCAACACAAGGGTACCTACATATGTAAAAGAAACATTATTGTGGCTTAAACCTCATATTAAAACACACATACTAATAGAGGGAAACTTCAATATCCCACTTTTACCCTTGGATAGGTTAACTGGACAGAAACACAACAGAGAAATAAGGGATCTAACAGAAGTTATGACCAAATGGACTGAATATATATAAATATAAATAAACCTGCCACACAAACACAAAGGAATATAAACACTTTTCAGCACCCCATTGAACTTTCTCTAAAATTGACCACATACTTCGTCATAAAGTAAATATCAATAGATATAAAACAATGGGAATAACTCTGCACCATTTCAGATCATCATGGCCTAAAGTTAGTGTTCAACAATAAAAATCACAGAAAATGTACAAACTCAAGGAAACTAAACATCTCTCAACTGAAGCATCTCTGAGTCAAGGGAGAAGTTAAGAAAGAAATCAAAGACTTCCTAGAATTTAATGGAAATGAATACACAAAATACCCAGACTTATGGGACACAATGAAAGCAGTTTTAAGAGGAAAACACATAGCATAAAATGCCTAAATGAAAAACCTAGAGAAATCTCACACAAGAGACCTAACAATTCAGCTGAAGGCATTAGAACAATTAGAAGCAAATTCATCTAGAAGGAGTAGATGGCAGGAAATAATCAAACTCAGGGCAAAATCAATACAATAGATACAAAGAGAACAATTCAAAGAATCAATGCATCAATCCAGCAATACCACTACTGAGAATATACCCTAAAGATGCACATGCACACCCCAAAAGCATTAGCTCAACCATGTTCATAGCAGCATTATTCATAATAGCAAGAACCTGGAAACAACCTAGATGCCCCTCAACTGAAGAATGGATTAACAAACTGTGGTACATCTATACAATGGAGTACTTCTCAGCAGTAAGAAAAGTTATATACTAAAATTTGCAGGCAAATGGATGGATTTGGAGAATATCCTCCTGAGCGAGGTTTCACAAACCCAGAAAGATAAGGAGGGGATGTACTGTACTCACTCGTTAGTGGACTTTAAGCAAAACATACTTTTTTTCCATTGAAAAATGATGGGTGAATAAGGAGATTGAACTAAGCTTTATTGGACCAGTGGGACCATGGGACTGTCTGCAGCCTGCCCAGGGAGGGGATGGGGAGTTGTGGAGAAAAAAAAAATGACCTGATGTGGCAGGAGGGGGAAGGGACCTTGAATGGGGATATACAGGGATAGGAAAAAAAAAAAATCCAGAGGGAAAGCTGAACACAAAGTAATTTTATGTATAGCAAATTATTTGCATTATCACCCTTGATAAGTCATGCTTATGATTTTTATTTTCTTTATAGTTATTGTTAACTTATCAGCATTTAAAATTCAATTTACTGTTTTTCTTGATAAATACAAAATAAAAAAACACAAAAAATAAAAAATAAAAATAATAACTTCTGGTTTGACTGTGGCAGGGTTGCTTAGAAGAAATTTGTGGTGGCCATATGCATCCATGGGCATTAGCTGTGACTTACTATGCTTTCTTCATTTGTAGTTGAGCCTAACCTGGCATGGGAAGCTTTAGATTTATTTTTTATGTCTAATGTACTGTAGAGAAAAGAGATATTTTATTACTGTATGAGTTTTTTTGTTTTGTTTTGTTTTTAGCTATCTTGGATGTTTTGCTTTTTATATAAAGTTTGATATTGATTTACAAAAATAATCATAAGGATTTAGGTCTTTGAGAAAGTCAACAAGATAGATAAGTCCTTATCCAAACTAACCAAAGGCAGAGAGAGAGTATCCAAATTAACAAAATCAGAAATGAAAAGGGGTACAACAGACACATAGGAAATTCAGAGAATTATCATGTCATATTTTGAAAATTCATACTCTACTAAAATGGAAAACCTAGAAGTAATGGACAGCTTTTTGGACAGGTACTACTTACCAAAATTAAATCAAGATCAGATTAAAGATGAAAACAGACCTTTAACCCCAAAGAAAATTGAAGCTATTATTAAAAGTCTCTCAAGTAAAAAAAAAAAAAAAAAAGCCCACTTGAAACTTCAACTCTACAATATCCAAAGCCTTTGGCCTTCAAGGGTAACTATACTCCAGTGTGTATACCCATACTCCAGTATTCAGAGGCATATACAAATGTACAAAATTCAAAACAAAATAAATCTTTTAAAAAGAGGTAATTATCATTAAAGGATATAATAAAAGCATTTTAGTCAGTATTATTTGGAATTATCATTTTTAACAAAATAAAAATCAGCAAGAGGATGCTTGAAATATGGCTGAGTGGTTAAGAACACACCATGTTCTTGCGGTAGATCCAGGATAGTTTTTGTTGCCAGTATTTGGTGACTCATAACCACCGATAACTACAGTTTCAAGGAGGTCAGTGTCTCTGATTGCTATCACATGTAGTCACATTCATGCATGTGAATGCATGCATACAGACAATTAAACATGAATAAATATTTTTAAATACAACATAAAGTATTTATGACAGTCTCATAAATACAGTATCATAATATCATAACCTTATTTTTACATAATATTCTAATTCAAATAATAAACAGACAAGAAAGATATACAAAACCTAAGAAGTTATGAATTTAAACATCTGGATCTTCAAAAACACAGAAGAAATATATTCAGATCTTAATCTTGATTTCCTTATTTTGAAAAATAATTATATTTTCATACACTTTGTAAACAAATTAATCTGAAAAATTATTAGTATAAAATAATGAGTCCTTATGGATGAATATTTAACAACAGAAATTGTCTCTAAAATATGCTATGGAGAAGTGCTTATGTGATTAGTCCTCAAATAACAAAAACAAATCTCTTGTTTCTTTCTATTATTATGGTGAGAGTATAATTTATCATACCCTTGCAAGCACATGTTCACAGAAATATGGCCTTTGTAATTTCATTAGACATTTTATTACCATATTTCTAGTGGTATTTATCATTTTATGGACAATTGGCAGCTACAAGCTTTAAACATTAACATTTTAATTCATCTGCTGACTTTATTCAGAAATAGCTATACACAAAATAAGTTTGCTAGTACATCTTCCCCTAAGCAACAGTAAATTTAAACAAGTAACTCTGCTTTATAGTATGGCCTCATCTTCAGTTTAGAAATTAAGCAATTGCTTATTCCAATGAAGAAATTTTATTTGAAAAAGTCCAGATCTATCTCAACATTATCTTAAGTGAACTGGAAGAGTTTTCAAACACAAGTTTAGTCAAAGTATACTTAGAATACTTGGCAGTTTTCATTTGTCACAAATTCAAGAATGAGAACAAAGTTCCATAAATCAATGTAAAACCAAATCTTCTTTAACAGGAATACTCATGCATGCATGCATGCATATGTGTATATGTGTGTGTGTGTGTACATATAATCCAAAATTCTAGAGTTTTAATACTTTTATATTATAAATGTCTATTTTGAGGGATAGAAGACTTATGGTTAAGCTGCTTTTCTCCATCTGTTAAATTGTAGCTTTCCCTGGGACCATTTAATTAAAAGCAAAGGACAAAAACAATAGGGCAGAAACATTATAGCCATCAGAGGAAGTAGATGACTGCAGCTAAGCAGCATTCCTGAGACTTGACAGCACAAATTCATTCATGAATTCATAGTAACATTTCCCTATTAAACTCAATCCTGAGAGGTTTATCTAGAAATTACAGAAAGACATCTTTTCTGCATAGGAATTCTCCAACGTTCATACTTAAAATAATTAAACAGAAGTTCTACTTGGTATATATAAAAAGAGAAGCCAAGAGGAGAGAAGAGAAAATACAGAGGAAGGGAAAAGCTAAGGAAGCAGAGGAAGAAAGGAAAGGAGGGAAAGAGGAAGGGTGAAGGAGGCAAGAAGGCAGGGTGGAAAAGGGGAAGGAGACATTTGGAGTGATCTAACAGCCAATATGGGAAAGAGCTAAGCGTTCAGATGTTAGTTTCTCAGAAAATGTTATGCATGTCAAATACAATGTTCTTTCAGACATGTATGTGCCTATCCATATGTCCTAGTTTAGCATTTTGGATAGCTAGCCCTCCAGGCATTTCAAAGGCAGAATGGTTATTTCATTGACAGAAAAACAAATATAAAACATCATTTCTAATGGAATAACAGGTAATATAAACTTAATTATATTTTAGCACTATTACTATTAGAATATGTTGTCTTACTTTTCTAAGTAGGGCACTGATGTCATTCACTTGGGAATGAGAAAAACTCCAGCACAATTTCCATTTCCAAATGAGGGCCAGCTAGAAAAAGTAATAACAGCCTAAGACTATATATCAGAATCAGGTCAGCAGCCTCTCTCCTGAACATTACAGTATTGACTATGTTTTTTTTTTGATTGATTAATTTTTTTAATTAAACAAGTAAGCACATTACAGAAAAATATAATTAAGACTAATATGGATATTGCAAAACAGCATTAAACCCTCATCATTAAGTTTTAGCACTGAAAACAGACTGATATACTCAGTTTGTTTTCATTGAAGAATAGACACTATTGACCATGCCACTCATTTTTCAGAGAACTTATTCCTCAGAAATTCAATAAAACTTTCATTTTGCTTCTGTAAGTGAATTTCTTACTTTAAAGGGCATTAATTACTCATGTAAAATTAGTTAGTTAGCAATCCAGATGGTTGAGAGTTTGTTAACCACATTATCTCCAATGTAGTGTTTTTAAAAAGCATTATTATTTTATACTTACACAAGAATGAAGAAATGATTAAGAAATAAACCTTAGGGGATGCTCCTGACAGATTTCACTGGAATTTCTAAACAAATGGTTTTTCTTTTTTCTTTTATTTATTCTTACAAAAATTTGATCTCATTTTCTTTTACTGAATTCCAAAATCTTCTGGAGTATTTTGATAAATACAAGTTTTAATGTATAACAAAATCACAGATGTGAAATACTGATATACATTAGCTCAAATTACCGTCAAGAGTACATAGATATAGGCACAACTCCATCCATGCCTTGTATAATTTGATGAGGCAGAAATAAATCATTATTCATAGGTGGCACCTGTTAGTTAGTCTATAAATGTGTTAAGTATTTAGGGTTATATTTCTTTATTTTCTTGATTTTTGCTTTTACAAACAGTAAATAATATTGTTAAATTTTAAGGTATAAAATATTGGTTGTAGTGACTAAGAGATAGATCAATAAACTGCTGCTGTGAGAGATAATGTGTTTTCGTTCCTGACAACCAAAGGTGGCACAGCAGTTTACACCTATAAACCAAAGGGTAGGGTCTCTGATGTCAAAGACTGGAAGATCTCTGTATTTCATTAGCCAGAAAGTCTAGCCAAATTATTGAGCTCTGAGTTTAGTGAAATATCATGTCTCAGAAAAGAAGGCAGTGAACAACTCAGAAGTATATCAGATATTGACAGCTGCCTTCAAACACCTGCAGACAATTGTGCATGCTTATGCACACATACGGCCAAACATATACACATACAGCATACATACATTTACACATACACACACACAATATATAGACTAGATTATGACTGCTGATTATGGTTACTAAAGTCTAATAAGTAATACTGTGTTCATAACAATACATATTTACGTTGATTGTGAGGTTTGAGACAAATAAATTAACAAATATTTACACTATTTTAATTAACTGCATACAAATATTGTTTGATCCATTTATCATTATTTAGGTATGTAATTTAGAATATAACATACAAATAAGTACCCATTACAACATAAAAGATGCTTAAGATTTATATATATGTATACATATATATATATAAAACTTCTCTAATATTCACTTCAGGACAATGAAAATCTAATGGTTTGATATACTTTTATGAAATAGAAAGTAGTGTCTCTTAACACACACAACCGTAAGTGCACCCACTTACACACATATACAAACATATACAGTCTCCTTGTCACTAAACCTCAAGATATAATCATTTTCTCTTTTCCTCAGAGAAACATTTTATAATGTCTTCTCATTCTTGTTAATAAATTTCCCACTAACTGGGGCATCTCCTTTCCATTTTTTGATCTTCTAATCTATCATTTAGTAGAATAAATATAGGAGAAAATACAGAAGTCTTCTCTAATGGGCAGCATATAATGTAGAAAAGAAAGCAGACTGTGAACATGAGGAAAATATAAAGCAGTAATCTGAAAAGGAACTGCTAGGAAAGATAAAAAAGTAGAACAATAAACAATCATTTTACTATCATAAGGTACAGTTATATTCAATATGTTCTTTTAAAATATAAGACAAAAAAAAACATGATTTTTTTAAAAAACTTGAGTTATGGTAATGTCTCTAAAACTAAGCTGTCTAACACACATTGATAAAAATCAAACGTTAAACCAATGTCCTTCCAATACATATTTCAAATCTATCTGTCATTCTTTATTTTATTCACATATTTTAAATTGTCTTATAACAATATTAACTATTTCTCACCTTCTTTTCCTAATAAAAACTTCCTTCTGTTTATAATTAATTCTCCCTAATTTTTCAGAATTAAATTTCTAAGATAGCTATGTGTTCATGCTCTCTCCTACCTTCCATGGCTTTCTTTCCTACCAGTGGAGGCTCCTACTGTTCCCTCCAATGTCTCATGCATCCTCTCTGCCCAGTTGCTATTAATCTCCTCAAATAGGCTCCAGTCACTTCAGTTCTTCCCAGAGACACCCTTGCTCCCCCTTGTCTGCTAAATTTTACTTCCTACGTCTGTCAGAAATCTATCAAATGAGTCATCTTTCAGCAAACAGTTTATTGCCGCCTATCATTTTGAAAGTTTATTTCACAAAAATTGCATTTTTTTTTCTCTCTTTTGTTTTACAAGGTTTCTGGTCACATCTGGGCCAGAGGTTCGACCTACCCACTGCCCCTTCCTCCCCTCCCAAAAATGACTCAGACACTTATTTTAATTTCATCCTGTTTGACCTATGTTTCAGGCACATTGCAAGCTAGCCCTTTCATCTTAATTCAACCCATTTCCATTAATCTATCTGGCCACGTGGCTCATAGCTCACCTACATGTTTCTTCTTTGGATGGAATCTGTCTGACTTGACTCTGCCCTTCTCCATCTCTCCTCCAATTCCTCCACCTATATCTACAGTGCACCACACAGGCCAAAACAGTTTCTTTCTTTACAGCATACAGACAAACATTCCCACCACACCCTTTGTCTTCCAAAGTACATTATTTATATTATTTTGTACCCCTTGCTGAATAAAGCTTTACCTATCATTTGTTAATGTTTTTGTCACTTATCTATCTGTCCTCTCTATCTACCTTCATTGGGAAATTGTACAATAATCTGTGAGATTATTTACATTTAGGTTTAAAATTTTTAGCAAAACCTTGACCCAAAATAGGCACTTCATCAGAATGGTTGACCCGAATTTGTCACAGAAATTCACAGAAGTAGTTCCATACTCATAATCAGGACAAACTACATACTTATTTATAATAAAAAATCAATATGTTCTAGATTTTAACATAAAAAGAGCCAAATAATAGTTCTCTACTAAATAAGAAATAATGAGTGTATGTATTGAGTATTCGCCATTTATAAATTAAAAATTTCTTTTTTGTTATCAAAATGCTGAGTGTGAAGTCACATGTTAGGCTAAATTACAGTCTCACAAAAACTCTGTGGTGTTCTTCTGGCTTTTACAATTTTGCTCCCCCAATACCTCTTCTGCAATATCATCAAGCCTTTGTTGCAGGAGTGTTTTAGAAGTATCAGTTGGGACTAGGCTCTACAACTGTACATTTTAGCCAGTTATAGTTTTCTGTAATTCTCTTTGATTAAGGAAGAAGAACACACTTAACTGCAAGTATAAAAATTTATATTTAAACTATAGTTAGATATTATACTGGTTTACCAAAGTTGAGGGTATAGTTTCTTCTTCAAGGGACATGAGATTATTTGTCAGGTTTTTGGAAGAAACAGAACTATGTACACATGTGCATGAAGAGAATAAATCACATATTGCTGAAATTGTAGAGGTGATGAATTTTTAAAGAATTATAAAGAAGGACATTGAGAGAAAAAGACATACCAATTAGGATATTGAATATCTCAAATATTCTGCTTTGCTTTACTTTGCTCTGTTCTCCTTAAGACATGATATGGTAGTATCTCTGAAGTACTCTGGATCTCTGAGTACAAGGCTAAACAGCTGGGCTTCAATGACAGTGGTAACTCATATAGCTCTGGGAGTTCTGAATCTCTGAGTATAAGGCCAAACAGTTGGGTTTCAATGGCACCTTAAATCCCAGCACAGGGAAAGCCAGGAGTGGTGAACTATACCTTTAATCCCATAACTCCAGAGAAAAATATATTTCTGTGTTTCTGTGAGTTCAAGGCTGACTATCAAATAAAGTAGCTCACACCTTTAATCCTTACCTGGATGGGTTACAGCTGAGCAAGAAGGATATTTAAAGCAAGCTTAGGTAAACAGCAGCAATTGAAATCGACCAGGAGGAAGGCTGAGGAAGCTGGAAAATAGCTGGGTGAGATTGGTCTGTGGTGTTTCCTCTCTCTGATATTTGAGCCTTTCTCCAATATCTGGCTTTGAGTCTCTTTCATTACAGTTAGAATTTATGTTACAACATGGTGTCATTAGGCAGCCATGTACAGGATAGAATTCTCTGGATATCCCAGGCTGGTTCTAACTTGTAGTATTCCTAACTCAGCCTCCTTGGTAATGAGAATACAGGCATGTACCATCACATTGGACTACATTTTTTTCTTTGAAAAATAATATGCAATAATAGAAACTGGTTAGTCCCCGATGTTCTAATTTCCAAAATCAGACTCTGTAAACAAATATGGGACTTCACATCATAAGCTGTCAAGTGTCTTAACACAAAGTTCAGTTAATACATTTATTTCATCTTGTGTCACTGTTTCTCTTCTCAGCAACTAGCCTGATAATTAGCAATTATATGGTGTCTCATTTTTTTCAGAAGTTACAATTTTAATGCTGTTATGTGGTCAATTTACAATCCCTCAGATAAAATTATACATTTTATGGTTTTGTTCTTGGACTGACTAGGCTGTATCCTGTTACTAAATTCACAATTATTATTTCCTCTTAATACGCTGCAGATTTCTTAGGTTTGCCAGTTATTTGTACTTGTAGGAGCTATCTGAAAGGAAACCAATTTCTAAATCCCTTTTTCTTTAACTTTTAAAAATTTGTTAGATGATCTAACATGAGATTCTTTATTCAAATAAAATATTGATGTATGTTTGCCACCTGATTTCAATTTCAGCACAGGAACCACTTTAGAATATAATGAGGATGTCAAGCCAGTCTCTCTCACAACAGTGACCAAAACCTTAGTTCTCACCACAGAAACTCATAACTCTTTTTCTTTATCCTTAGTGGCTACTGTTAAGTAGCATTTTCTTAATGTGTCATGTAATTCTTTACAGCCTCATTAGAGTGAGCATGGTTTCATTTCCAAAACAACTTCTAATTTCCATTTCAGTATACTTTCATTTGCTTACACAGTCTTAGAGCAAAATCTGCCCTCTGTCCATGGGATCCCTAACAACTTTGATTTCTCTACTTCAGTCATTCAAGAACAAGGATTTGCTAAATTATAATTTTATGGATGTGTGTGCATATAGTATATATATTTATGGATGTGCATATATATGTATATATGTATACATATATATATGTATACATGTTTGTGGGTTTGTGTGGTATATGCCCATGATACATTTCCTAGATACATTGTGTGTATGTGTACTAATCACAAGCATAGGGAACACAGAGCAGCACAATAGGGTCTTTTACTTTTGTTCTCATTTTTTTTTCCTTGAGACGGGGTCTCAAGATCTCTCATTTAAACCTAAGCCAGTCTTGCCCTTTCAGCTAAACTGGCCACCCAAATTTTGTAAGCCTCTTCTTTTCTCTGTCCTCCAACACTGAGATTACAGTCACACACAGCCATACTCAGGTTTATAAATGGTTGCTGCAGATTTAAACTCAGGTCCTTATGTTTTTATCTAAGACTTTCTTACCTACTGACCCATCTTCTCAGCCATTACAATGACACTTTATATTATGCACATAACCAACAGATTCCCAGAGTATATGCTGACATCATTACATGTTTCAGTATGAATATATTTATACAATATATGTTGAACTATTATCTTAGTTTCACTTAAGTAGAACTATCCAACAATAATGTTTGTTTATTTCTAAACTAATGAGTAATGTAACAGTGTTTGTTAGATGGGGGGAGAGTTGTTTATTTCTTTGTTAGGTTTTATTATTTTTTGACACAGGACTTCTCTGTATAGCCCTGGTTGTGCTGCAACTCACTTTGTAGACCAGACTGGCCTTAAACTCAGAGAACCATTTCATTCTGCTATCTGAGAACTGGGGTGAAGGCATGTGACATCATGCCCATGACACCTATATCACACAGTCCTTCCTCTATATCCATTACCAATATCTTACATTAAATATTTAAACCTTTTCTAGAGGTTATTGCCTCATGAAATTGTGAAAATTATAATTCTACTGCTCACCACAGAAATGTTTGGGAACAGTATCCATATGCTCAGTGTGAAATATAGCAGGCACAGGTCATGAATGATGCAAATAACAAACAATATGCCTCTTTAAGACTAATACTATTTTTTAAGGGCACATCAGTTAAGAGTTCAGACTTGTTTTGCAGAGAACACAAGTTTGCTACCAACACCCATGTTAAGTGACTCACTTCCAGTGGTAATTCCACCTCCAGAGCACTCCGGTGCCATGTTTCTGCCCTCAATGCTACCTATACACATAGGACATGCATTAACACACAAATATATGCATGATTAAAAAATAAATAAAATCTAATGACAGTAAATCTCATAGAATCGTGTAGTTACTTCAATGCTTTCTTCATTATAGTCTCTGTGTCAAGTTTCAGTACAGTTGCATGTAATTCACAGAGAGAATAGAAGCCAGATTGTACCTTCTATTATACAATTTACATCATAATTTTTGCTCCATTTTGGAAACAGGAGGATAGAACGATAGAAGACACTGCCCTATTGCAATTCATAATTCATAATGAAACTTTTATTTTGGGATGGAGAATTGTCCTTCTTTACATTCATTAGTATCTATCTTCTGTCCTCAATTCTATGGATTGTAACCAAGTTTCCTTTTGTAATTTATCTCTTTTAATCATCAAATCTGAGGAATTGAGAAATATACTCTTCTTTGTGCTTAGTCACTTTATCAGTCCACTTTCTATTGATATAATTTTTAGAACAAAATTAAAACCATTCAAATTTTCCAGATTTTTAATTTATTTTTATATTTGCATACTGTAGTAGAAAATTTCTTTAAAATTTAATAGTAGTTTTGTATCAACAAGAATGTTATACTAATAGACAAATCACCATTTAGAACTTATTGAAAGTATCTAATATTAATTCTGTTTCTCCCTCAACACCAATCCATCCTCAACCTAACTGTGGAGCTATGTACCTTCAAAATGGTAACTCTGTGACTGACATATAGTTTCATCTATTTTCAATAAGACATTTTAACTAATTAAAGATTTTCTTTACTTGGTCAATCTTTTAATTGATCTTAAATCTGAGACACTTTAATCCATTCAGAGATTATAATGACAATTGTAATAATCGCCCCTTAATTTGATTTTTGCCAATGAAAGCCCTTTTCTATTTTTGTACATGGATTCTTATGATCATAAAAATATCTGCCCTTCTAATCCTATAAAGCTCTGAGTGCCTATGTTATTTTTCATTTTTTTATTTTTTAAACTATTTTTGGTAAACTCACAGAATGATTTCAAATCATAGTCAATAAAAATCAAAGAGAACAACTCTGTCTATTTTGCTTGCTAATTCTCTACAAAGTTCATCAAATATATGCCTGCTCATCCATGTTTCTCTAATATCTTTTCACATATTACTTTACCAGTGAAAAACATATACTATTAATGTTTAGACTCAGATTTTGCACTACCTTTCTGCCCAATCCATTGTCCATATTTTACACTTTTAACATTCATGTCAATTCTAAGATGTAAGCCTGTACAATGATTAATAGAGGCCAAGATGATGCAACAACCTTTAATACTGCTGATTTAAAATGGCAACAATGGAAAAAAAAACTTTGCACATTTATTGCTAATGTATACTTACCTACATGTCTAGAAAACTTTTTTAGGCAGCTTCTGTAAATGCAAAAACTGGGCATTGCTGCTCTGCTTCAATAATAATTAGTGCCATGAGGAAAAAATATGTTTTCCTTAAAGTCTTTCAATATAAATGATTTATAGAATTTTCTTCACATTCCATTGATTAAAACATGTGGCACAGTCTCACCAAACTCAAAAAATAGAAAAACGTGATCACAATTTATATTTGGAATGACACTTTAAAATTGTTGGCAGTACTAATAAACAGCTCAAGTGTACCCCAGGAACCAGCAAGCTACAGTCTCACCACTGTGACTGTTCTTTAGCTGCTGTCACCTTGTGCCCGAACTCTGAAATATGGAGTCTCCCTGCTATCAGATACCTGTTTCAGAGCCACTTCAATCAAAAGAAACAACGAATTAGAGAAATCCAATATCTTCAGTAAGATGAGGCTACTTACTTTAATTATACACTCAAATTTTTACAAGACAATCATATTTTGTACAATCAGGTTTGTAATTTGAATCTTATATAGAAGAGAATTGAATAAATACATGTTTTAGCTTTCTGGTATTTATAGTTCAGAATTTGAATAACCTTTTTCTAGAGCATCATATCATTGCAGATATGAATCTTCATACTCCATGATTTTTGTCCTCCAGCCTTTCATGTTACAGAATACTGTAGACCATATTTCCTCCTGAAAGAGGATTGTGTCAATCAGACCTCTCCACCACTGTGACAAACTTCCTGGCACTATATACTCAGATTTCCAGCCAGTCATTTTTGATGCTGTTGACTCTAGTATGAACTGTAGGAGAGCATCATCATGGTGGAAACAACTGATAGACTCCACTGATATCTTGGTAGACAAGAGATAGGGAGCAGCAATTGGACCTGGCATAGCCTACAAAGTAACATACTGGTGACCAGATATTTTTTTAGTTAAGACCCATCTCTTAACATTTCCATAACTCTTCCACCAACATCAAATTAAACCAGTAGCTGATGACCAATGCAAGTATCCAATACACACACAAAGAAATATCATATATTCAAATCACAACCAAAACAGTAGGTAACAATTCTATTTTTCTTATAGTGAGTTTTTACATATTTAGTATTTTCCCTTTTTTCATTGCAAGTTACTAAATTCTTCTCACTGAATTTTAATTTCCAGTCCACCAACATTTAGTTGAACAAAATCAGTACTATTCATGAACAAAAAGGATAAAGACCTATATATTACCTTCTGAAAAATCTGTGAGAAGAATATATAACAGAACATCTCATATTCTGCTCTTATTTTCTTACAAAGTTAATCTGTTATTCACTATTCTTATTAATGCTATTTTACCTGCTTCTACCTAAAACTTTCAAACTCCTTTAGAATCATATAGAATATAATGGGTAAATGCTGTGAAATTGAAAATTTAACACAAATACCTGAATTCCACATCCTATTTTCAAAAGTAAAAGTAATTTAAAATTTTACTGTGAAAATGACAAAATGAAATATTTTTCAAGATGTATTGTCAAGTAAGAGACATGAGTCTGAAAAATGTTTATTGAAAAAATTACCTATCTCATGATCATTTGACAATTGCTTAATATAAGACAGATTCCTATGTTCATTTCTCATCTTATTGTAAAGGCAAAAATTACAAAAGGACACTGTGATTCTCAATTTTTCTTTCTCAATTCCTTTCTCCTTGACTATTTCCTGTTCACATATTCCACAGTTTATGTGGTCTCAGAAAATAAATTTGATACAATTGTATTCAGCTTCTTATAATCAAAGAAAAATGTGTAGGCTTTTCTTATTTCTCCCCATACCTAAAATTTTATTTCCACTCAGTGACATCTGTTACAAGATCAATAATTCAAACATTAGAACTCTAAATTGTAATATATATACATATATTATATATATGACTGTATATTTAAAACTAAATATTATCTCTGTAAAACTTAAAATGAGTAGTTTGGTGACTTTCAAAGAAACTCCTATTCCAATAATGAATATAAGTATAAAGTAACAAAACACATAAAAAGCAAATAGTTTGGTAATTTCATTTATCTTGCTTTACATTCTAGGCCAGGGATGTACCTGAACACATATCTCTGGACAGGTAATTTGAAATTTAGGAAGAGGTCCTGCAAAAGTGGATTTGTACTTCTATCTGAATTTATCTTAAGCTTTCTATTATGTTTAAACATACAAGAGGAATCCAGTTGTCTATAAACTAGATGCCAGCCCTTGCCAGAATCCAGCATCACTGCTATAATGTCCATGAACTTTAGACATCAGATGAGAATTGTTTTGTGGTTTGGAAACCACTCAACCTAGAGTAATCAGTGCTAACAGCTCAAGCAATACTAATGAAAGGATATTTTCTCTCTCTTTTTAGTGCTAGGCCCCAAAATCTATGTAAATGTTGGTTATAATACTACTTTTGTGTAAAAGAGATTTGGAATTGATAGGTATGACTTGTTTCCCAGATATAAAAGAAGACTTTCTCAACAGCTCTTCTGTCTTGCATATTGCAAAAGCAGTACTGACAACATATAAAATTGAAACATATTTGTCTCTCCTCTCTACCAATCACTAAAATTTATTCTGTAAAACTGGTAATTTTTCTGTATAGACAAAAGAGGAGGAACATGCCTCATTATCTTTAGCCAGTCTTAATAACATGATCTTTGGTTACCTCAAGTCTTGCTATTTTATTTTAGTAATCAAATTGCACAATCACATATGACACTCCAAAATTTATATAAATTTTAATTTTCTTCCTTTCACTGATTCTGACAACTCAGAGCTTGAATATCTTACTCCTTCCCTCCCCCATCACTACCTGAGCACTATGTACTTTGCCCTTTTGTTTTGTTGATGTTGTTGAGTAAATGCTGCGTGGTTAAAACATTTTAGAATGCCTAATTTATTTTTTTATCTAGACTGTTGCTTATCCCTAGTTTCCCTAAGCATTTATGACATTCAGACCTAAATACCTTCTATAAGTCTGAAGATTATTACCTTTCCTTGCTAAGTGTCTTTTATATGTAGTTCCCAAAGTAAGATACTTGCTCTGGCTGAAAAACATAACTCTCTCCTCAATGCCACACTTGTGTAGTATATAGTATAAATAACTCTCCTTGGGGAGTCTGTTGTTTTTATAATTCATGCTCTGTGTCAAGCCTATTTTCAGAGAGCACTAAAGTTGTTTTCTCAAATAATCTGTCCATGAACTATGAAAGGGGGAGATTCATTGCCTCCAAAGGCTCTGGAAGAGATGAGTACTCACCAGGCTGTTTTCCCTGGTTTGTGAGCTCAGATGCCAGTGAGTTATCTTTTTCCATCTTTATGCAGTTTGTTTCCCAACAGTATTTACTATACAGAGAAACTCCAAGCAACACAGACCAGACTCTTCATGTGGCAGCTTTTCATCTCCATCATTGTTCTTACCCCAAAATAAGCAAGCTCACATAGAATTAGACCAGGCAAGACAGGCATCAGTAGTGAACAAATCAAAATGTCTATCCTCAAAATTCTTGGTTTAGTCATCTAAGGCTTAAGCTTCTGCAATCTGTTATAGAGCATCCTGTCCTTTATCTAACTTAAGGATTTATAATATATCTTTACTTCATTTAAAAATTATCATATGTCAGTTTACATCAATAACTATAGTTCAACTTAACTTGGTGCATGATTATAGACATTTGTGATAAAGTTATATTCTACCAAGCTTTTCATCACTTTGAAATTGTAATTAGTTATTCTTCAATGGATATATTAGAACTAATTCTTTACACTCCAGATGTTGATTCTTCCATATTCCTAGAGTGAAACCCACCAAGTTTAGAGCCCAGCACATCAGCAAACTATAGTGAAAACAGCATAGCAAACTTTTTTAAATAGAAATCTTTGTTATTATTATTTTATTTTTGAATAAAGTCTCATTTTTTATCCATGTACCCCTTGTTCAAACTCCCTTTCCCCTCCCGACCCTTCCCGGTCACTCTTTCTTCTCTCCATCTCCTTATCTCCTCCCCATAAAGGGCAGGAAGTCCTAAGTAGGATTATTGAATCAAATGTCATGAACCATACAATTGCTATGGTGTCTAAAGCCATCTTCATTCGAAGAAGAAAGCATTTTATATATTCAATATGAAGAAGACTGCCTATAGCAGGGATACTCAAAGAAGACTGCATAATAAAATATTAGTTAATGCCTGAAAATAAATTAACTGTCATGTTCTTCAATGATAATGCCTTATCCAGAGCAAGAATTATGTGACGTAAACAAGGTACTTAATAGTTGAGCCAATTTTCATACAAGCATGAGTTGCTTCATACCACCATCACAGTTAACAGAACAGTTATTGAGCCTAAACATATTACAAGGACATTGGTCCAGGGACTATGTCAGTGATTCAACAAAATACATTTTTTAATCTCCCATAAAAAGAAATATTTATTGAGTTATTTGAAATAAACATAAAATTTATGTAAAAACCATTCAAGCATTCTCCAAATTTTTAAGAGATTTTAAATAATGATTTTAGGGATTATGAGCTTCATAAACTAATATATATATATATTGTTTTAAAATATACATAGCTAAAAGTAAATATTCTACAGCTTCTATTCACTTCTTGAGAAGCACACAAAGAAATGTCAGCTAGGCAATCTAGTTCTACAGTGTTCCAAGTAACCATTATGAAACATAATAAAAAATATGGAGATCAAGACACCCTCTGTTTAGAATTATATCCTACCAGTTTTAGACTTAAATCATTATTAAATCCAACAATATTTAAGAGGAAAATAATAATATATAACTATTGTCATTTTTACATAAAAGACGATTTAAATTATTTGCAATAGCAATTTTATTTTAGAAATATGCACAATGAACAGTTAAAAAGAAAACATGAAACTTAAATTCTTTCTTAGATTTCCAGTTGTTCTTTTAAAATTCTTTACGATATAAGAAAATACCACTTATCTCCATTTATTCTGGTTTTAGAAAGAATTGAATAATAATGAAGAAAACCAATTACCTGATCATTTAAAAATTTAACATTTAAAATTGCAAACTGCTTTTAGAAAACATCAGCAAGTAAATTATATATAAAATTAAAAAAATTGTAATATTAATGCTACCATCTTTAAATTTTCTGGTTCCAGCAACAGCATCTTTCTCAATTTTAATTTTCACAGAGACTAACAAGAGTCTCTCCTACCAGCATTAACTGGAGCGCGCCCTCAGTATCAGAGACAGATTTGAATTTTCATTTCAGAAAACATTTACTTGAGGAAGGCCTTGTGTGGCTGGTGATAAATCTGCTTCTTTCAGGAAACACTGGAGTCCCAGGTGTAGTTAAATTGAGAAAGAGGACACAATATGAATTAAAGATGAGAACATGGTATGAATTAAGGAGACAACTTAAGTGTAAGTAGTATGTAATAAACAAGAGACGACGAAGAAAGGGAACCAGAACCCAAGCTGCCTGGAAACAATCAATTCCCATTTTGATAAAACATAGAGTCGAGGAGAGTAATTAGCATCAAGGCCAGATCAATTTTCCTCAACACAGTATTTCATTAGATTGCTATATGACAGCATACTAATTAAAACAGATCAGTCTAATTAGAATCCCATTAACAGAAAAGGCAATGGCATAGAATGTTCTAACATTCATGAAGCACTAGCTGTATGTTCCCTTTTTAAAATTTGTTTATAATTTTATTAAGAGTAAACAGCAAACATGGTAGAATGCCTAAAAAAAATGAGACACAAAAGAAAACAAAACCTCTATAATTCTAATATCCAGAAACTTAAAAATTTATTAAACAAAAAACACATACTCTGTATGAGCATTATAGAAATCACAAAATCATAGCACATAGCCTGAGGCAGGAAGGAGGATAAGAATTTCAAGGTTACTTTGAATGCAAAGGGAATTCAAAGTCAAAAAAAAGAAAAGACAAAAAATCATTTTAAAAATTCAGGATGAAATAAATGTAAAATCTTAGAGCAATAAGAAAAAATGCAAATGTAATAAAAAAAATTACTGACTTGGCTTAGGTACATAGATAAATACCATCAGGAAAAAAAGATGAATTTCCAGTATCTGTGTTATTTCAATATTTATAATAATATAATCAGATTTCATGAAATATTGAAACAAATTCACATATTTAACATATTTTTATGTTCACTCACTGTTTCTTAACACTACATACTTCCTCCCTTTTTGTGCAGATATTAGAAAAACTAAGTGGTGTCAACAGAAAGTTCTTAAGGTTGACCACATAGATGTTATTTATATTGAAGAACCTTTGTCTAGGTGACATACATAAAAATTTTTTCTGTTTTATTTTGTATTGATGGAAGAGTTATGGGGAAAAAAAATCACACAATGAATTACTCTCGCCTAGACTATACCCCACTGGTACTTGGCAAGAACTTGATGATCTTCAGTCTTCTAAAGGCTTACAAGGCAAATTCTCAGTCTTTGTAACTCTTTTCTGGACATACTGAGGTCTATGTTATTGTACAGGTTAGAGGAATTGCCCATTCCTGTGCCATGCTACTTGCCCATGGTTACCTTGGATTCATGATGCCCCCTTCTTGGAAATTTTATTTATGTATATATAGAGTTCCTAGAGATCATAGGCACTATCATTTTAGTAAAATCATAATTGATGCAATACCTACATGATCAAATTGTTCATATGATGGACTATGTTACAACCTCCTTTACCTTGACTAAAAAAAGCTTCTTAGCCTACAAATTCATGAAAACTAAACTTCTCTCAAGTCACCTCTTAGTTAAGAAATAAGTAAATAATGAAATCAAAGACTTTCCAGAAGTCATTGAAAATGAATCTACAACATAGCCAAACATATAGGACACAATGAATACAGTACTAAGAGGAACATTCATAACACTAGATGTCTACATACAAAACCTTGGAGAAATCTCACACAAGAGACATAAGAGGACAGCTGAAAGCATCAGAACAATGAGAATCAAACTCAACTGGAAGAAGCAGATGGCAGGAAATAAAATCAGGGCTGAAATTAAAAAAAAAGAAAATAATAGAATCAATGAATCAAAGAGTTGGTTCTTTGAGAAAGTTAGCAAGATACACAAACATTTATTCAGACTAACCAAAATGCACAGAGAGAATATACAAATTGACAAAATTGGAAATGAGAAGGGGGACATAACAACTATGTAAAAATGTGTTGTTTTGTTTAATTATGTAAAGAGATATTGTTGTTTTAGCTTGCCTGTCTGATTGGTCAATTAAAGAGCTAAGTGGCCATTAGTGAGGGAGAAAACAGAACTTCCAGGCAGAAAGAGTAAGGAGGAGGAAAAGGAAGAGGCGGAGGAGGAGGAGGAGGAAAAGGAAGAGGCAGAGGAGGAGGAGGAGACAGGAAAGTAGGTTATACAGAATGAAAGAAATGTAAAAAGCTCCAGAGCAAAATGTAGATTAATAGAAACAGGTTAATTTAAGTGAAAAGAGCTAGTGAGACAAGTCTAAGCTAATGCTGAGAAATAATAATTATTAATAAGACTCCATGTCTTTATTTGCAAGCTGGTTGGTGGCCAGAAAAAATTCCAACTATAGCCTATGTGGAGAGCTGCATGTAGCCAAGCCTTGCATTCTCACTGCATGAAAAGATGGCACTGGCTTCCGCCCTCCACCTTCCACATGGTGAGCGCTCTCAGTGACAAACTATCCCATAATTTGCTAGGCTGAGGATCTGGCTTGCTTTCTCGTACCTGGACCTATAGATAGTGCCCACGTGGTGTACTGGGGTGGGCTGTCCAGAGACTTTTTAGGCTGCAGGCGGGTTTTTCCCAGAAGCAGCAGAAGAAGAATGAGGAAGAACATGTAGCTAGTCAGTCAATCCCCGTCATAAGTAAGTAAGTAAGTCAGAAGTCAGAAATCAAGTTCCTGAATAAAACTGCTGAAAGAAGAGCCTGGGTGTCCCATCTTCCTTGTTGGCGAGGTGGGCGCGCGACAAGCATAGTTACAATGTAGGTTTATTTGTTTCCCAGGACACATTCCACAGAGTCAAGTGGAGATAAATAAACTCTAACTTAGTTCTTATGCACTCTTTCTTGTAGATGCAGAATTCTCAGCTTCAACTTGTGACCTCACAATTTGGCATAGAATGAAGCATAAATGGAAACTAGTACTGATAAATATTCATAGGCTGGTTGCTAGCATAATAAATCATACTCACTCCATAGTAAATAAATAAAAGCTTGAATGAGATGCTAACCTAACTTCAAAAATGCTAGCAAGAGACCTAAAAATACGTCTAGAATTAGGTGGAAAGATCTGGAAACTTATCTTCTACATTATATAATTCAGGTTACCAAATACAATTCTCAAGTTTTACATTTGCGCAAATTGCCATCTTCTTCTTGAAACAAACAATCCTAGATTCCCCTGGTCTTGCAATTCAGTTATATAGAAACTTTGTAGTCCCAATGCTCAGTTATATCTCTTACAATTCCAAGGATAATGTCATGTCATGTTCTGGGTTTATTTTTTATCTTATTTTTAAATTTGATTTAATTTTTTGAATTTTCGTTTTATTTCATTTATACATATTTTATTACTTTTTCCATATAGCCATATGTGTGTGTTTGTGTGATATGTTCAGTATTTTGTGAGAGTTTTGAGTGTCTCAAAGAGTGAGTCTCTTTCTGTCCATTTTGTATACCTTTAATTGGGCTCTTTCCCTTTGGTTGGCTAGATTGTAGGATTCCAGTGTGTTAGTTATTGTTTTTACTTTGTTTTATTTTATTATTTTCTATTAGAAGCCTGTTTTTTTTTTTGAGAGTCAGAAATAATGTGGGTCTGGATGGGAGAGAAATTGAGGAGAAACGTGGAGAACAGGAAAAACATAATCATGATATATGATATGAGAAAAAATTCTCTTCAATAAAAGAAAAAACTACATATTGTGCAAAACAAACACAATATCAATATACACCAATACACCAAATAATAACAATGGGGTATCTACTAGTGTTAAGATATGAGGATTTTGTTTTTAAATTTCTAGTTTCTTTTCTCTGACATATTTGCCTGTGTGAAATTTACATATTGTTGCAAAATAATCTTATATGGCATTGAATAAAACATTCCTAGCAGCTTTGAATAAAGTGAATCACTTCATTTATTCCAATTTCTGTGTAAGATAATTATGATTAACTTATGTTGTTACATTGAAGTAAACAGACATATCAATGACATTAAATTTTCTTTCACAGCCTAGGAATTAGTGCTTAGTAAAGTAATGTTCTTTATGGGAGATATTTTTATTTGGACCAGTTTCATATAGCTACATTTTATATATCTTGTCCTTTGAAACTCAGAATATTAATGTTTTGAACCTTTTAAATCAATAAGTAGATGTCAAAATCATAGTATAGTCTGAAGTGAATCCTCTTCAATAAAATTAACAATTAAACTGAAGGGCCCCTTGATGTATAAATGTCAAAGGATCTATGAACAATAAAATTAAATTTTTATACACATTTTTATCAGTTAATATAAGAATTATATTTGATTTATATTGATATAGAAATATATTACAGTTGTATTTGGCATTTGGTATTACCTATATTCCTGAATGTGTCTCCTCAGCAAACACATTTACAATGTTTAAATTTTACTTCTTGACTAGTAAATATGAGTTTTCTTCATGGTAAATCATAGTTTTCCATGAGAAAATATGATACACAAAATCATATTTGACATGGGCTATGCATTTATAGAGGATGAAGTGTAGGTTCAGATAAAATAGCAAATTTTGGAGCTAGCTCTCAAATTTGTCATTTCACTCAAAATCTTCAGTTTCTATGTAGAAAGGGTTATTTTGTAAACATTGTTCATCAAAAAATTCTTAAATTTTGATTTAAGAAATTTTGTGTATTGCTATTTCTGAAAATAGAAAACGTGATATAAATCACTCTAGGCTGTACACTTTCAACAAAATAAAAGCTAATGCTTCCTCATAGTGTATGCAGAAGCCATGGCAAAGGTAGGTATTTGACTAATGAGTGCAGGTCAACAAGGGACCGGCAAAGTCATGTTTTGCCTTCAGGAAATGCCCTAGGGAGGTTTTTGCAGGCCTTCTTATCAAATTCAGTCCAATATATCCAATAATTATGAATAATTATTTTCCAGAGCAATTAAAGAATCTAAAGCCTACCCTAAAACAAAACTGCTCTGGACAATAAAATACCTATAGAAACTAAAGTAAAAAAAATCAGGAAAAATAATAAAGTGAGTATTTTGGAAAAGTAATAATGAACAAAGACAAAATTAAAAATACAATTATAAGATACTGTCATTGAACTTGTGGTAGACACAGATGCAAATCTAACAATAATTTCATTAGAATTTTGGTATCAAAACTGGATCCTTTGAGAGATAAATGTTCATTTTTAGGAAATTGAAACATTATCCTAGGTAAAATAATGTACAAAATGGTTTGAATGTATAAGACCAGAAAGAAAAAGAGGAAACTTAACGTTATATGTAGCTAACATTGACATAAACTTAGGGGGACAGGATTTATTACAACAATGATATGCTTAGATTATTATCTCTCTAATCTCAAAAACAAACCATAAGCTAACCAACATATTTTCTGTGAAAAAATATTAGAAGTTATTATAAGAACTAGGTTTTAACTAAAACAAGGCACAATAGCTGCTGAGCTTTCAAAGGCGTCCACAACTCTACCTTTAAAATGGTGAACAGATAAGCCTATATTGGTGAAGAATTGGCCTTTAACAAAAGAGAAACAGCAGATCTTAGAACAGTTAATCCTTAGCATATTGAAGACTCAAAGAGCCTTTGTAATCCTCCTGTACTTGTTATAAAAAAAATGATGAAAATGGAGACTGAAACAGATCTAAGAGCATTTAGCAAGGTACTTCAACCGATGGGCTCTCTACAATCTAGAATTCCTTTCCCTTCTCTGTCACTAAAGAATGGCCTATAGCATTTATTGATTTAAAGATACACACATATATATCATAAATAAAATAAAATTTAAAACTTTAAGGTATCTTATTTACTTATTTTTTTAAGTTTAACTTTTTTATTTAAAATGTTTTTTTAAATTTACATACCAACTCGTTTCCCTTCTCTCTCCTCCTTCTACTAGCCCTCCTGCTTCTCCCCACCCTGCCTTCATCTACTTCAGTTCATAAATAACATGTCTTTACTACCTATAATACACACTGTTTACAAAAAGATGTTTTGTTTTGTTTGTTTTTTAATTCATTTATTTCTGTTACTGGGCATGTTCTTTTCTGTCTAAACTCTATAAGCATGTTTAATCTCCATTGGAAACTTCTCAAGATTATAAATCATAGCATTGATGTCTCCTAGAAGTGATTTGTTATTTTACCCTCTATTCATCCTTTCTACAAAAATATTAATGCAAAGAAAAAACATTATATTGGAGTTGATATTTCTACCACATAAACTGATTAATTAATTAAAGACATATGTAGGAAAGATATCTGATTTGATTTTTTTTAAAAAAAAAATAAGACTTAGTTAATTAACAGGAATGGATTCAAAAGAAATTGTTGCATTTTTAACTAATGATAAAATTTACCAGTTATGGGTAGAAAGTGAACTTTAGCAATGATCTTGCAGTAATTTGGGGGAAGAGGTTAACAATAGATGCTACCAAAGCAAAAGAATTCACTTTATAAAGGGAACTAATTAAATTCTTTCTTGTGTTGTATAGGAGACACCAATTTCTGGAAGCCTGACATTTTATACTGATGCAATCTAATCACAAAAGTGAGGTTACAAATCAGAAAATTTTAGTAAAGTGGCTCAAGTTCTTATAATTCTGTCCAATAGTCAGTATTATATACTAACAGGATGGTATTTATGGATTTTACAGAACCTTCTAACATAGCCACTAACTTTCAATATAGACAAAGAGACTTAATAATTTTATACATTGAAATTACTGACTTTATTTGTGATGAATCAGAACTGATTTTATTATTTATTCTTTACAATAAATAATCAGAAATAGGAATCATCCTTCAAAGATAAAATGCATCTGGCCCCATATGGGTCTGCCTCATCCTCTAGTACAAGGTAATGATGAAATTGAGAAACTCTTAATAATAGGAATGTGCTAAAGTCCTCACAGTTTCATAAAACACATCACATCAATAGCAAAGGTTTAAAAAAAAGAATTTCTCCATTACTTAGCAACAAGCTAAAGTAATTTCTAAATGATGTCCTACCCATTCCTCTATAACCAAAGTCAATTACCAGAATGAAGTAATTCTAAAGGTACATAGAAAAATTAAAATTTCAGATGGATATGCTTCATTTTATAGAATTTGAAAAATTAAAGTATATACACCATACAATAGATAAGTTTTCAGGATTTTAATGAGCAACTATTCTGAGTCTGAAAAAGGCTGATTCTGTAATCACATATTTGCTAGAATTTTTGGCCATTAAGTGAACACCTGTATAAATTAAGCCTGACAATTCTCCAGGATAAGTCTCTTGCAAAATGAAGCAAGGTTTTTGTTTTTTGGGTTTTTTGGGGGGGTTGTTTTTTGCTTATCATAATATAAAGCATATTACAGGTATACCACATAATCCTATACACAAATAGTCATAGAAAGATAAAATCAAACTCTAAAGTTTATACGACAAAAACAAAAAAGGGAAACAAAGACCCCCAGAAATAGACTACATAATGCTTTATTATCTGTATATTTTCTCAGAGATAACAAGAAAGCTACAACAGCTCCATAAGGACATTGAACTATTAAAAAAATTGAGCTAAATCAAGCTGTCTACTTCAAAGAATATATAACCGAATTTTAATTATCATTTTAAAATTTTGAATTTCATAATAAAAAAAATCTATTTTAAAAGTTAAGAAAAGTATAGAAAACTTGAAGTTCCAGTTCAATTATAAATTAAAGTTGGATCTGTAGTTAAGAGTATGGTTCCCTTATTTTAATTCCTTTTCTTTTTTTATTTTGTATTTAACAAGAAAAACAGTAAATTGAATTTAAAATGCTGATAAGGTAACAATAACTATAAATAAAATAAAAATCATAAGCATGAATTATCAAGGGTGATAATGCAAATAATTTGCTACACATGAAATTACTTTGTGTTCAACTTTCCCTCTAAATTTTTTATTTCTATCCCTGTATATCTTTATTCAAGGTCCCTTCCCCCTACTGCCACATCAGGTCATTTTTTCTTCTCCACAACTCTCCATCCCCTCCCTGGGCAGGCAGCTGAGAGTCCCATGGTCCCACTGATTCAATAATGCTTAGTTCAGTCTCCACTCCTGGCAAATCCAGTTTTGTCCCCCCCCCCTCCCTAAAGAGTGAATCAGGTTTTCTTATAGGTGGAGTGGGATCTGAAGGGTTAGTTCAGGGTGTTTCTGATCCCAAACTGTTCAGTGGTTGTGGTTTGCAGCATGGGCAGGCTTGTATTTTTTCTTGTATGTTTGTTTAGAGACCACTAATGAGTGAGTACATCCCCTGCTTATCTTTCTGAGTTTGTGATCCCTCGCTCAGAAGGATATTCTCCAAATCCATTCATTTGCCTGCAAATTTTAGGATATCATTTTCTCTTACTGCTGAGTAGTATTCCATTGTGTAGATGTACCACAGTTTGTTAATCCATTCTTCAGTTGAGGTGCATCCAGGTTGTTTCCAGGGAATTCCATATTACAAATGATGCTTTTATGAACATCGTTGAGCTAATGCCTTTGGAGTGTGATTGTGCCTCTTTAGGGTATCACCCAGAAGTGGTATTGCTGGGTCCTTGTGGAGACTGATACTCAATTTTCTGAGAAACTGCCATATTGCATTCCAAAGTGGCTGAACAAGCTTACACTCCCACCAACAATGGAGGAGTGTTCCCTTGATCCGCATCCTCTCCAATATAGGCTGTCATCTGTGCCTTTTATCTTAGCCAATCTCACAGGTGTCAGCTGGTATCTCAAAGTTGTTTTGATTTGCATTTCTCTGATGGCTAAAGATGATGAGCACTTTTTCAGGAGCCTTTCAGCCATTCGTAACTCCTCTGCTGAGAATTCCCTTTTTAGATCTGAACCCCATTTTTTGATTGGGTTATTCAAGGTTTTGGACTCTAGATTCTTGAGCTCTTTATATATCTTAGAGATCAGTGCTCTATCACTTGTAGGGTTGGTGAAAATCTTCTCCCATTCTGTAGGCTGTCCTTTTGTCTTATTGACAGTATCCTTGGCTTTACAGAAGCTTCCTAGCTTCAGGAGATCCCACTTATTGATTGTTGGTCTTAGTGTCTGTGCCACTGGTGTTATATTTAGGAAGTGGTCGCCTGTGCCAATTGGTAGAAGTGTATTTGCCACTTTCTTTTCTATCAAGTACAAAGTGGCTGGGTTTATGTTGAGGTCTTTGATCCACTTGGATTTGAGTTTTGTGCAGGGTGACAGGCTCAGATCTATTTGCATTTTTCTACACACGTATATCCAGCTATGCCAACACCATTTGTTAAATATTCTATCTTTTTTCCATTGAAAGTTTTGGGCCTCTTTGTCAAAGATCAGGTGTTCATAGGTTTCTGGGTTAATGTCTGGATCCTTAATTCTATTCCATTGATCAACAAGTCTGTTTTTATGCCAGTACCAGGCTGTTTTTATTACTGCAGCTCTATAGTGTAACTTGAAGTCAGGGATGAGGTTCTTTTGTTGAGTAAAATTGTTTTGGCAATCCTGGCTTTCCTGTCATTCCAAATGAAACTGAGTATTGTTCTTTCAAGTTCCAAAAAATATTGTGTTGGGATTTTGATGGGCAGTGCATTGAATCTGTAGATTGCCTTTGGTAGAATTTCCATTTTTTACTATGTTGATCCAACCAATCCAGGAACATGGGAGAGCTTTCCATTTTCTGATATCCTCTTCAATTTCTTTCTTCAGTGATTTAAAATTTTTGTCAAATAAGTCTGTTACTTCTTTGGTTATAGTTAATCCAAGGTATTTAATACTACTTGCAGGTATAATGAAGGGTAATGTTTCCCTTATTTCTTTTTTAGCTCTTCTATCTTTAGTGTACAGAAGGGCTACTGATTTCTTTGAGTTAATCTTGTATCCTGCTACAATGTTGAAGGTGTTTATCAGGTGTAGCAGTTCCTTGGAAGAATTTTGTGGGTCACTTATGTATACAATCATATCATCTGCAAATAGAGATAGTTTCACTTCTTCTTTTCTAATTTGTTTCCCCTTAATCTCTTTTCGTTCCCTTATTGCTTCAGCTAAAACTTCCAGAACTATATTGAATAGATAAGGGGAGAGAGGACAGCCTTGTCTAGTTCCTGACTATAGTGGGATTGCTTTGAGTTTTTCTCCATTAAGTTTGATACTGGATGCTGGCTTCTTCTAGATCGCCTTTATTATATTTAGGAGTTCTCCCTGTATTCCTAATCTCTCCAGGGCTTTAATCATAAAGGAGTGTTGGATTTTGTCAGGCTTTTTCCGCATCTAAGAATATGATCATGTCGTTTTAATCCTTTAGTTTGTGTATATTTTGGATAACGTTTACTGTTTTTCATATGTTAAACCAGCCCTCCATTTCTGGGATGAAGCCTACTTGGTCATGGTGGATGATATCTTTTATACATTTTATACGGTTTGCCAAAATTTTGTTGAGAATTTACACATCAATATTCGTGTGGGAAATTGGTCTGTAGTTCTCCTTCTTTCTTGTGTCTTTGGGAGGCTTGGGTATTAGGGTAATTGTGGCCTCATAAAAGAAATTTGGCAATATTCCTTCAGTTTCTACTGTGTGAAATCGTTTGAGGAATAACGGTAGTAATTCTTCTTTGAATGTCTGGTAGAATTTGGCACTGAAACCATCTGGACCACGGCTTTTATATTTGGGGAGGTTTTTAATGACAGCTTCAATTTCCTTAAGGGTTATATGTCTGTTTAGGTAATTAATCTGATCTTCATTTAATTTTGGTAGATGGTACCTGTCCAGGAAGCTGTACATTTCTTCTAGGTTTTCTATTTTTGTGGAATGCAGATTTTCAAACTATGATCTGATAATTCTATGTATTTCCTGGGTGTCTTTTGTTATGTCCCCCTTTTTATTTCTGATTTTGTTAATTTAAACACTCTCTCTCTGTTTTTTGATTAGTTTATCTAAGGGTTTATCTATCTTGTTAACTTTCTCAAAGAACCAACTCTTAGATTCATTGATTCTTTGTATTGTTCTTTTTGTTTTAATTATTTTGATTTCATCTCTAAGTTTGATTATTTCCTGCTGTCTACTCCTTCTAAGTGAGTTCGCTCCTAATTGTTCTAAGGCTTTCAGCTGAGCTGTCAGGTCTCTAGTGTGGGATTTCTCTAGGTTTTTCATATAGGCATCTAGTGCTATGAATTTTCCTCTTAAGACTGCTTTCATTGTGTCCCACAAGTTTGGACACATTGTGGATTCATTTTCATTAAATTCTAGGAAGACTTTGATTTCTTTCTTAATTTCTTCCTTGACCCAGAAATGGTTCAGGTGAGTGATGTTTAGTTTCCATGAGTTGGTAGGCTTTCTTTGGGTTTTGATGTTGTTGAATCTAACTTTAGGCCCTGGTGGTCTGATTTGTTACAAGGGTTTATACCATATTTTGTATCTGTTGATATTTGCTTTATGCCCAATTTTGTGGTCAATTTTGGAGAAAGTTCAATGAGGAGCTGTGAAATGCGTATATTCCTTTGCGTTTGGGTGGAAGCTTCTGTAGATATCTATTAATTCCATTTGCATCATAACCTCTTTTAGACTCCTAATTTCTCTGTTGAGTCACTGTCTGGTTGATCTGTCCAGAGTTGAAAGTGGGGTATTGAAGTCTCCCACTATTAGTGTGTAAGAATTGATGTGGGATTCAAGATTTAGCAGTGTTTCTTTTACATAAGTAGGTGCCCTTATATTAGGGGCATAAACATTCAGGATTGAAAACTCCTCTTGACCAATTTTTCCTGTGATGAATAAGTAGTGACCATCTTGGTCCCTTTTTATTGCTTTTAGCTTAAAGACTACTTTGTTAGATATTAGGATTGCAACCCCCATTTGTTTCTTAGGACCATTTGACTGGAAAATCTTTTCCCAACCATTTATTCTAAGCCTGTGTCTGTCCTTGCAGTTGAGGTATGTTTCTTTTAGGCAACAGAAGGATGGTGTCTGTTGTTGTATCCATCTTGTTAGTGTGTGACGTTTTATAGGAGAGTTGAGTCCATTGATATTAAGGGAAATTAGTGACCATTGATTGATATTTCCTACCATTTTTGGTGGTAACTTGTTTGTATTTCCTTTCTCTGTAGTATTCTTCTGTGGAATTATTGATTGTTTGTGATTTCGTGGGTGTATCTGGAGTCTTTAGGTTGGAGTTTTCCCTCTAATACTTTCTGTAGTGCTGGATTGGTAGATAGATATTCTTTCAGTCTGACTTTGTCATGAAATATCTTGTTTACTCCGTCTATGGTGATTGATAATTTTGCAGGGTATAGTATTCTAGTTTGGCAGCCATGCTCTTTTAGAGTCTGTATAACTTCTGACCAAGCCCTTCTAGCTTTCATCCTTTCCACTGAATACTCAGGCGTTATTCTGATGGGTGCCTTTATATGTAAAATGGCCCTTTTCTTTTGCAACACTTAAAATTTTTTCTTTGTTCTGTATGTTTTGTGGCTTGATTATAATGTTGCCTGCTGCCTTTTTTGGGGGTCATATCTATTTGGTGTTCTGTAAGCTTTTTGTATCTTATAGGCATTTCCTTCTTCTGGTTAGGGAAGTTTTCTTCTATGATTTTATTGAAAGCATTATCTGTGCCTTTGAGCTGGTATTCTCCTTCTTCTATTCCTATTATTCTCAAATTAGGTCTTTTCATGGTGTCCCAGATTTTTTGAACATTTTGAGTTATGGATTTTTTAGTTTCACTATTTTCTTTGACTGATATATCTATTTGAGCTACTGAGTCTTCCACTTCAGAGATTCTATCTTCCATCTCTTGAACTCTGTTTGTTATGCTGTATCTGTGGTTCCAGCTTTTTTCTTCAGATGTTCTATTTCCATCTTTGGCTCATTTTGTGCCTTTTTTATTGCTTCTATTTCAGCTTTTAGTTCCCTGGCATGTTTCTTTCATAGATTTGTTCATCTTTTCCAATTTTTTTGTTTGTATTTTCTTCTATTTCTTTAAGACTATTTTTCATATCTTCTTTCAGAGCTTCGATGATCATCAAAAAGGAATTTTTGTTGATGCTTCCTTCTGTTTCCTCTTCATTGCTCAGTTCAGGTCTTGTATTTGTAGGATCGCCACTTTCTTCTGAAGTTACCTTGTTTTTCTTTATATTATTATGTAAGTTTTTGCACTGGTGTCTGTCCATGGCTTTTTTGGTTCACAATTAGGTGGCTCCTGGTTATTTGTGGCACTCGGGCTTGTGTGCCTCCTGTGACCTCTGATCAAAAGGTCTGCTCAATCAGTACTTCTGCACTGTGCAGGGGACTGAATTTCAAGTCTTCAATCTTTCTCTGTTTGACCAATTGGAGACAGGGTGGCGGCCCTGCAAACTCCCTCACCTGCAGCTGGGGGGACTGTGACAGGCAGAGTTTAATCTCTGCCTGCTTCAGAGTGCACTGGGACACGCTCTGCCTGGTTCTCTTTTTCTAAACCCAAGCATGCATATTAAGGAAAATGCAGAATCTCAGTATCATATCAGGAGTGTCACCTTATAAGAAACAAACAACCAAAATAAATAATTATTCTATTGCTACTAATCTTATGATGTATATATTTTATATAAATTTATAAGAATAATATAAATGTAGTAAACATTTTGTCATGACATTAGTGTTCATATATAGTACTAATTAATTCTAGAAAAAATACTGTATTAACTTTCTGTACATTGTTTTGGGATTGAATCTCTTAGTAATTTTCTGCAGTGAACCATGGTGATACTGAACTGTGACATTTGAAGTCACCAAAAAGAAATTAAGGCCTCACAATGATAAATTTACATGGACTATGACAAAACTACTGGGCTGAAGAATACTAACTTTGGACTACAAACTGATCAGGATGATTTTGAGATGGTTGGCTGACATGAATCAGCCTCACAGACTATTGTAGCAAGGACTTGATGCAAGCCTTAGCAATTAACCAAAAGTTTCTTTTCAGGATCCCCTAAAGATGTCATCATCTCTAAACAGCAAAAGGTATATTTTAAAATACAATGTCCACAGTTTCAAGAGGTAAGGTGGATGGTTTTTGGTATTTCAATGAGTTGTAGAAAATTGGCATTATTTAGGGTGATTTGGTTATTAAATGTTTTTAATAATAATTAAGAAAAAAAGACTACAAATTTAGGACTTTTTAAAAAATAGGATACATATATGATAAAATAAAAAAGTAAATTATTGAGTCTCTTGTAAGCAAAATGAAAGATAGTTTTGATAGAATATGAGTAGATTGTTGAATTTACTTTTAAAGAGCAATTTCTAATTTTAAATATTATACATTGAATTGGGTTTTTGTATATCATATACAAGCTGTGTATAGTAATAAAATTGAAATTTTTCTTACTGTACATATATTTCTGCTCTTGTTCCAGGTACTATACCTATGTAGTTCATCAAACAATGTAACACAAATTGATACTTTTTAAAAATTATTAATAACTAATTAGTATATAAAAGTATAAGTTACTTGTCATTATAATAAGAGTTAAGTCACATTAGATATGTTTTTAAGATCAAGCAGATATATATATTTTATATAGACAGGTCATCTTTAAACACTTCAGAGATCTACAAAATATAGCATTTAAGATGTTTTTATAACATAAGTTCTTATTTTTATTACAATGAGACATGTCTACTTCTAGCTGCACTAACTTACTTCAGAGAAGATAGTGGACATCAAAGAAACTCCAGATGTATTTACTTTTATGTGGCAAAAGTTAGCTACAGGGCACAAAAAGAACATGAACGAGCACCTTGGAGCCCATTCCCTCCAAAGGAACACATGACCCAGTCTTGCTGATAGTATGACGTCCAAAGTGGACAAGCAGGACATTCAAAAGAAAAAGAACTGCTGAACAATGCCAGGATAAATTAAGAAGGTCTTTAAGTATATCATGTTTCACAGATATATCTGTCAGATATGCTAGGCCTGTATGCTAAAGATTTATGCTTGAACATTGCAGAGAAATGTTAGTTAACCCTCTAGACAGCCAACTGTTTCTGTCATTTTAAATATTTTTTTGGAAGTTTTTGCTTACACTTCTTGTTTACTAAGTCAATATAATTTTCTTCTCAGTTCTATGAGGGAGTTGAAGACTATACAGTTATAGTTATAGTTTTCTAATGACAGTTTCTGAACAGTAACTCAGTCAGAAGTTTAAGGTATATAAGCTTGAAAGACATTAAAAGATGGTTTATAGTTGGTAATACAAGTTAGATAAAAAGTGAATTAGATACAATTCTTTGTACTCACCAAAATAGGGTAAATGATGGAATATTTTCTTTGAATTTGTTAGTTGTTAATGGACTGGGCATTAAAAGAATTTGAATTTGGTTAAGTGCTTTTTGTGAGAAAATTTTGTAAAATATCTTGAGGAGTATTGGTATTAGCTCTTCTTTGAAAGTCTGGTAGAATTCTGTGTTTAAAAAAATCTAGCTTGAGATTTTTTTCCCTTTATTTGTACTTTTCAGAAACTTTTAATAAGTGCTTCCATTTTATTAGAAATATGCATATCACTCATTATTGGACTTTAAACAAAAATCAAAGCATACTCAAGCTGCAAACCACAACCACTTGAAGCATCTTGGACTGGCACCTTGGAACCCATTCCTTCCAGAGGAACACCTGACCCGGTCTTGATGATGGGATGAGGAAAGCAGATTTGCTTGGAGTGGATGCTGAACTAAGCCACCTTGGGACCTCCTGCCCTTGCTGGGGAGGAGATAAGAAGATGGGGAGAAGAGAGAGTGACTAGGAGGTGTGGGAGGGGGAAGGGAGTTTGAACAAGGAGATACATGAATAAAAAACTGAGACTTTATTCATAATAAATAAATTAAAAGAGAAGTATAGATCTATTTAAATTGTCTATCTGGTCTTGATTAAGTTTTGGTATGAGGTATCTATAACAAAATTTGTCCATTTTTTTTCATTTTGTGTTCTATAGGTTTTTTTATTCTTTTTCTTTCTGACATTGTTAATTTAAATATTCTTTCACTGCCTTTTAGTAAGTTTGAATAACAGTTTGTCTATCTTGTTGATTTTCACACAGAAGTAACTCTTTGTTCATTGATTCTTTGTATTGTTTACTTTATTTCTATTTGGTTGGTTTTAACCATCTATTTGATTATTTTCTGCTATACATTTCTCTTAGGTTGTCTTGCCTTCTTTTGTTCTAGAGATTTTAAGTGTGCTGTTTAGTTGCTAGTATTAGAACTCTTCAAATTCTTTATGTAGGTACTTAGTGATATGAACATTTCTTTTAGTATCTTTTTTTATTGTATCTAAAAAATTTGGGTATGTTTTGTATTAATTTAATTGAATAATAGAAAGTCTTTAAATTCTTTCTTATTTCTTCCTCAACCCATTGGTAATTTGATAGAGTTGTACAGTTTCCATGAGTTTGTACACATTTTAAAGTTTCTGTTGTTATTGAAATCTAGCTTTAACCTATGGTGGTCTTATAAGATACAGATTGTTATTTTAACTTTTTTGTATCTATTGAAATTTGCTTTTTATCTGAGTATACCAGTAGTTTTGCAGAATGTTCAGTAAGGTGCTGAAAAAGCTATATTTTTTTCTGTTTGAAAGAAATGACCTGAAGATATCTGTTAGATCAATTTGATTAAAAATGACTTGGTTGTTATTTCTATTATTTCTCTGTTTATTTTTTGTCTGGGCAACCTGCACACTTGAAGAGAAGGCAATGTTAAAGACTCCCATTATTAAAGTGTGTAGTTTGTTGTGTGACTTAAGCTTTAGTAATGTTTCTTTTACATATATTGGTACCCTTTCATTTTGGACATTAATGTTCATATTTCAAACATCATTTTGATGATTTTTAATGAATATAAAATGCCCTTCCTCATCTCTTTTGATTGATTTTAGTCTTAAGTATATTTTATTAGATATTAGGATAACTACACCACTTTGCTTCTTTAAAACTTTTTTTTTAAGATTTATTTATTTATTATGCATACAGTTTATAGAAGAGGGCGCCAGACCTCATCATAGATGGTTGTGAGCCACCATGTGGTTTTGCTGGGAATTGACTTAGGACCTCTGGAAGAACAGTCAGTGCTCTTAACCTCTGAGCCATCTCTCCAGCCCCACCACTTTGCTTCTTATGTCCATTTGATTGTTAAAAAAACATTTTTTAAACCTTTAATTATGACGTAATGGCTATCTTTGAAGTTGAGGTGTGTTTTTGTATGCAGAAGGCTCTTGCTTTTGTATCTATTCTTTTATCTTTTTCCTTTATTTGTGAATTAAGCTCATGGATCTTGAGAGATATTAATAACCAATGAATATTAATTCCTGTTATGTTTTGGTGGTGATGATGTATTTTGTTTGTTTTGTATGTGTGTGTGTATTTTTCTCTTCTCTTGGATTTTGCTAGTGTAAAATTATATATTGTTTGTGAATTTGTGTAGCCAATTTACTTGGGTTGGGTAGCATTTTTTATTAGTAGATTTTAAACCAATAATATTTCTACCACCTATAAATATATGTTCATTCTTACATAAAATATTTTTTCTTAATTTATTAACTGTTCTCTGGACCTAAATTAGAAATATTTTAAAATAATCCAAGAATTGCCAAGAAGAACATACTGGCTGAAAATTTGCTTTGCTACATTCAGTCTCCTTCAAGTGTTCATTAAATATTTAATAGGTAATATTTAATGTGGAAGTCCATGAAGATAAAAATTGATTAGGCAGGCTTAGGACACCTGATAAGACTTATATTCTGGCTAGAAACTCTAGTAACTAATTATTTCAGTGGCTTCTAATAGGAAAACAATTGGGCAGATGGTAAAAGATCTATGAACACAAGTGATGCCATCAACATCTTGTATTATTCAAGTAAAGTCTGAACAATTAGATTTTAGGGTATGTTTATTCATGTGCGAGTGAGTAAATGAGTGAGCATGTATGTGTTTGTGTGTGTGTATACAAATTGGGTCTGTATCTCTCTATATGTCATTATTACACAAGTTAAAATACAGGTATTTGTAAGGATAAAAAGAAAATCTGCCTTATTAGAAAGTGCATTAGAGGTAGAGATATGTGTGTGGCCTCACTATATTATTAAATATACCTCAAACAATATGTTCCTTCTTTTAGTTGAGAAACAATAAATTATATTATTTGTAGGACATAATAGCATTTTAAAATAATCCCATTCACAGAGAATATATTTAAGTTAATTGCTGGATAACTGTCTACTCAGAGATCTGGGCAGTTGCCAATAAATGGAGCATAGTCATGGAGCTCATAGTAATTTGAATTAATATTCAGTCACTTTAAAAAAATAAAATTTCTTAATTACCATGAGGTAGATATAAACTATTGGATTTTGAAGAAAAGATTCAAATATAATCAAAATGAATAATTTATTGTGTTGTAAATTACTTAACTTTAAATGAAGCATCACCTTAATTCAAGCAAATATAATATTATGTTCAGTTTTACAATTGTGAGAGAAATGAATACATCCATGCACATAACCTTCAACCCAAAAACGCAGCACTAAAACCAAAACTTACTCTTGCTCACAGTCTAGGCAGTATTCCTCACCAAAGTTAATGAAAATCTTTTATTAACATATATTATTATCTTTTCTTGTTAAGCATTTGAAAATAGAATGTGAGTGTATGTATATTCTTTCTGCAATAAGTCAAAAGAAATTTGATGCACTCATTCATTTCTCTTGCTGTAATAAAGTGTATTTTCAGTGTTCTTTTGTGTTTTCTGTTACTATTTATAATGTTTTTCTTGATACTGCTTATGAACATCTTAGTTACCTTCATTCATGCCAGTTGTGATCAGTGTTTCACGAGTATTATTGTATGTTGTCTGAATATATGTAACATGTTGGTTTGCTGTGTATCCTTAAGAGAAAATTCTTGATGATGGGTTAAATTGTTCAAAGTAGATTCTGACAATGATCCCCACAGCATGAGTTCTTTATCATTTACTGTGTACTCTATTTCATTTTTAAATCTATCTGAGGCTCTTGAGTTGACACATTTGAATATGACCCAAGGCCAAATAGGCCTTTTTCCAGGTCCTAGCAGAAGAAATCTGGTCTTAAACCAGAATCAGAATTATCTCCAGGTGGCAGGGCATAAAAGCAGTACTTAATAAGCCTCCTTCCTTAGTGATTTGACATTTTGTCAGAAAGGAGAGTCTGAGAGTGAGCACAAAGAGTATAAAAGAAAAAAAAATCAAAGAAATTTTGCATTTCCAATATGAAAAGAAAAGAAAATGAAGTAGCTTTCTAAATCATTTTAGCCCCAAGACCAAACTCAGAAAGAAAACTTCAAAAGGGCACTTCATTTTCTTCACAATGGTTAAAGGCACATTGATTGATGATTAATCTACCCTAATCAAAGTGATTACTACCTGAAAAAACAGCTGTCACTAAATAGAGCTTCCACTCTCCTTACATAGAAACACCAGTACCTTCTGAGGAACTCTGAGAAACACATTATCTTGTTCAATTTTTACCACAAACAGAGGGAAATAGTTTGAAATAAGAACAAATTTACTCAGACATTAGAATATGTTGAGTTTTGGCAAATAACAACCATTTTGGTCAATGTTTTCTACATTTTTCAGGACCACAATAAAACACATAATAATTCACAGTACCCCTGAGCCAAAATGGCTAGTTAGATTAATCCAATTGGTAAGTTTCAGATTCAGCAAGGCATTCTATCTCAGTAAATAAAGTAGAAGGTACCCAATGGCAACCTATGGTCTTAGTACACATGTGCATATGTTTGTATAATAAGTCAAAAAAATTAATTTTTTTATTGAATATTTTGCTGTAGTCATGTTCATTCTCAGTATTATTTTGTATTTCCTTTACTGTTGGTAACACTATGTATTATACTGTTGTTTAATATTTTGATTATCATTTATGTCAATGAACAGTGTTTATGAACACTTTTTTCTATATCTTATTTTATATATTTTTTAAAGAATTTTAAAATTTACTTTATATACCAACCACAGATCTCCCTCTTATGCATTCTCCCCCAAGCCTTTATCCCCTAGCCCCCCATCCCCTCTTCCCAATGGGTAAGTCCTCCCCTGGGGAGTCAGCAAAGCCTGGTACAATCAGTTGACTCAGGTCCAGCCTCTTCTTCTGAAACAAGGCTGTCCAAGGTGTCCCACTATAGGTAATGGGCTCAAAAATAGCCAGCTCAACCACCAGAGATAGATCATGATCCCATTGCTAGAGGCTCCTTAAACAGACCATATACTGTTTCACATATACAGAGGGTCTAGTCCAGTCCCTTACAGACTCCACAGCTACCAATCTAAAGATCATGAGCTCCCACTGACTTGATGCAATTGTCTCTGTAGATTACCCCATCATGTTCTTGACATCCTCCTCCTTAAACAAATCATCCCTCTTCCCTTTCTTTGACTGAATTCCTAGAGTTTGGCCTGTTACTTGGTTGTGGATTTTTATATTTGCTTCCAGCAGTTACTGGATTAAGGCTCTATGGTGACTGGCAATTAATCAATCTGATTACCAAGATAGGCCAGCTCAGGTACCCTCTCTACTATTTCTAGGAGTCTAAACTGGGATCATTTTTGTGGATTCCTGGGAACTTCCTTGGCACCTGATTTCTCTCTAATCCCATAAGGTCTCCTTCCAGCAGGATATCATTTTCATAGGTAGCTAAAATAGTTTTGTACAATAAAGCAACATCTGAAGATATCACCATCTCTGACTTCAAACTCTATTGTGGAGATATAGTACTTAAAAACAGCTTGGTATTTGCATAAAAGCTGACATGTAGATGAATGGAATTGAACTTAAGACCCTGACATTAATCTACACATCTATGAACACCTGATTTTTGACAAAGAAACAAATTATACAAAGGAAAAAAAGTAATTATCTTTAAAAAAAATAGTGCTGGCATTGCTGGCTGTCAACCAAACAATCAAATTTAAAAGTGGCTACAGATCTAAACAGAATTCTCAAAGAAAAATCTAAAACAGCAGAAATATATTGAAAGGAATTGTTTAATATCCTTAGACATCAGGCAAATACAAATAAAAATGATTCTGAGATACTATCTTACACCTGTCATAATGGCTATGTTCAAAACCACTAATAGCAACCTATGCCAAAGGGGATATAGAGTAAGGGGAACACTCCTTCATTGCTGGTGGGAATATAAACTTGTACAGCCAGCCACTTTGCAAATCAGTATGGCAGTTTTCTCAGAAAATTGGAAAGCAAGACCCAATGATACCACTCTTAGGCATATACACAAGGAGAGCTCAATCATTCCATGACAACTCTTGTTCAACTATATTCATAGTAACATTATTGCACTAACCAGAACCTAGAAACAACCTAGATGCCCCTCAACCAATGAATGGAGAAAGAAGATATGTCACATCTACATAATAGAGTATTACTCAGCAGTAAATATAAAATGACATAACAAAAATGGCAAGGAAATGGATGGAATTAGAAAATATCATCCTGAGTAAAGTAACTCAGACTCAGGCAAGCATGGCATGTACTTACACATGATTGGATACTAGATATAAAGCAAACAACAACCAGACTACAACCCCCAGCTCCAGAGAAGGTAGCTAACAAAAAGAACCCTAAAAGGTACACAAAGATCACTCTTGGAAGGGGAAATAGGTGAGATCTCCTGAGTAAACTAGAGTTGAGGGGAGAAAATAGAGGGGATGGGATGGGGAATGATTACATAAGGGAACATGATGATTGAGTTGGAACAGGGGTGGAGTAGCAGAGTTATAAGCACTCATTTATGTTATATAAATTCATATAACATTCCAATGTTATTTTTAACCATCCTACTATTTTCAACAAGCACTAAATATACATTGACTGTTAACATAATATGACTATTAACTGAAAGTCTTGTTAAATGTTATGGTTGTTTAAATGAGGTTTCAAAAGATCCATCCAGACATAGTGCCCCTTTTCTCACCATGTCTGCTCCCTTCTAATCAGGATGTAAAGCTGTCAGCCATTTCATCAGCACCATGCCTACCTGCCTGTGTACCTGCCTATCCCCATGATCTCTGACATATAACAATGAGCTATTATTTGGAATTTGCTGGCAAGTCCTCAATTAAATGTTTTCTTTTATTAGAGTTACCTTTAAAATGGTGTCCCTATACTACAGTATGGCAAAAAATAAGAAAAAAATATTTTAAGTTGTTTTTATAATTTAATAGCTAGTATTTGTTTATGTCTTTAGCGTGTGTGTGTGTGTGTGTGTGTGTGTGTGTGTGTGTGTGTGTATTCATGCCATGGTGTATGTGTGGATGTTAGAAAACTATTTTTTTAGACAATTCTCTTCTAATATCATATGAGTCTCAGATATCAAATTTAGTTTAGGAACTTTGGTGACAGCCACATTTATATATCAAGCCACATTACCTGCACCTTAATATTAGAAATAAAAATTAGAAATTCCTTCTTTGAAAGAAAAAATTTTCATCATTATCTCAGAATTTAATCTCTCAGAATTTAATTACTGTTTTCTTGAATTTACATAAACAAATGGATATTGCTAATGAGTTTTTTGTTTGTTAGTTTTTCATTTAATTTTTTTATGTACTATCTAAAGTTCTTCTTCTCTCATCTCCTCTGATTCACCCCCTAAATTTGCCCTCATCTACTTCTCAAGGAAGATAAGTCCACCCACATATATTCAACAATGTCTGGGATATCAAGTTGAGGCAGGACCAGTTTATACCCCCAGTCTCAAGGCTAGGTATTGTATCCCCCTAATGGAATGGGTTGCAAAATGCCAGTTCATGCACCAGAGATAAATTCTGGACCCATTGCCAGTGGCTCCATCAACTATTCAAGCCACACAACTGTTATCCACATTCAGAGGCCTAATTTGGTCCCATGCATGTTCTTCAGCTGTCAATTCAGTGTCAGTGAGCTCCCAGTAGCTGAGGTCAGCTATCTCTGTGGTTTTCTCCATTATGATCTTGACCCCTTTGATCATATAATTTCTCCTCCTTCTCTTTTACTGGACTGGGAGCTCAACCCAGTGCTTACCTCTGGATCTCTGCATCTGCTTCCATCAGTTCCTGGATGAAGTTTCTATGATAAGAATTAGAGTGGTCATCAATTTGTTTACAGGGGAAAGCCAGTTCAGGCACCCTCTCCACTATTGCTTGGAGCTTTATACATTGATCATTAACATAATATGATTATTATCTGAAAGTTCTGTTAAATGTAGTGGTGGTATACGTGAGGTTTTCAAAGAACCCTCCAGACCCAGTGCCCATTTCTCACCATGTCTGCCCCCATTCTAATCAAGATATAAAAAAATCTACCCTGTGAGTTTCCATATAGTAGCATTATTTGTAATATCCAGAACCTGAAATACCCTAAATGCCCCCTTAATAAAAAAAAGATTTTTAAAAAATGTGTTACATTTACAAAATAGAGTATAATGCAATAGAAAAAAAAAGAAAAAGGAAATCTTTAAATTTGCAGGCAGATTGATGGAAATAGGAAAAAAGCAAAAACAAAAACAAACCAACAAACCAAACCAACCAAACAAAAACATCCCAACAAACCAAACCAACCAAACAAAAACATCCTGAGTGAGGTAACCCAGCCTCAGAAAGGCATATGTAGTATGTACTCAATCATAAGTAGGTCATATACATAAAACAAAGAATAACCAGGCTACAGTCCACAACCCCAGAGAAGCTAAATAACAAAGATGACATTAAGAGAGACATCATGGATCCTCCTGAAAAAGGGAAAAAGATAAGATATCCCAAGTAAATTGGAAACAAGGAGGGGGTTCAGAGGAGTTAGCAAGAGACATGTGGAAACAGGATGGTAGAGTATGCAGGTAGACAGAAAGAGAGAACAAAAAATATAGCTACCTTGACTGAGGAAACTATTTGGGGGTTAGGGAGAAACCTGGTGCTAATATAAGGTTTAATTAATTATAATAGTAGCCTTTTCATTAACAAAATATACAGTTTCCATTGATGTGCAGCAAAGATATTTGCAATTATAATAATGGATTTGGTGGGCATGCTGTTCTGAGAAAATTAGGAACAAGGTTAATATCAATAAAACCAATTTAAAGAATGAATGAAGTTGTTATGAGCATATAAAAAATCACCATGAACATAAAATTTATCTTACAAGCTAACACCATAAATTAGTTAAAAAGAATAGAAATAGACTCTGACAGAGAAACAGAGAGGAAGACACAAACACACACACACACACACACACACACACACACACACACACACACCACATATACACAAAGAAAGAGGGATTTATTTCTCTTAACGCCAGTAAATCAGCTTGGAAAATAAAGCTTTTTTACTTCCATATTTTTTGCTAAAACTAAAATTTTTTTGGACTTTATAATAATAATTTAAATTAACAAATATGGAATAAAAACAGGAAGTTCTAAAAAAATAGCAATCCTCCCCCCCATGTTGAAGAAAAGTTAGTGGAAACCAGGACCAGACAAAATCTTCTATTAATAGCATTACTTCTCACACATCAGAGCCACAAAGTTCCATCTGTTATATATGATTATGATATCAAAGAATAACTATGACCTAACAGTGTTATGCTTAGTATGTTTCTAGAAAAGACTTCTGCAAAGCTAAATAAATAAACAAGAGAAAAACAGCATTCTGTGATGAAGCTAAAGAACAAAAATGTTCTTCCTGCAGCTTGGCAATTCCCCCAGGTAACTGAAATTTTTCAGCAAGGAAGACAAATTATGATGACATTTCATAACATACAGAGGGAGCTTCCTTTAAGATGTAAGAATTTCACAAATCCTTTAGAAAATCCATTGAAAAGGTCAACTTGTTGTAAAACAGTAGTTTTTAGCAGTAGTATAGTGACAGCAGGTGTACTATAATCAGTCACATGGATATGTTGCAAGCAATTTGTTACAAACATTATATAAGATATTGCCATTTGGAAATGATTCACTTTTTATAAATTATCCTCCAGTCAGGGTTCTCCCTGTAAATAACATTACTCTCAAATCTCAAAACAGGACCTAGAGAAGGACTTAGTCTTGTTTGTAAATTTGTTCATCATAAGTGATAGTGGAGAAGCCAAACTAAGAACCAAAGCACTTTTGTATGGAGAATGGAGAATGAAAGTTAGAGGACTGCTATGTATAGTAACTATTTTTAGAAGTACAGAAAATAAAACTATGAATGTTAATGGTATATACATATCTTCATTGAAAAAGCAGGAAGAGAGAGAAACAATGAGGAGGGAAAGAGAAAAAGTGACAGATACCTAAATAGAGGAAGCAAATGTAGGGTTGGAAAAAAGACAGAGTGCTTGGAAAGCAGCAAGAACTCACAAGATGTCCCTGCCAACATCTCCAACCAATAGCAAAGGTGTTGCCCAAACAGGACATTCCCCATAATCAAATGAATAACCACCCTAAGTGCCATCACAGAACTTACATCCAATATGAATAGAGGCAGGCATACATGGCTTAGCACTGGGCTGAGTCCCTGCTCCAGGTGATACCAGGGGAAGAGATACTATATGAACAAGGGGATAGAGACTATCAAGAAAATTGTCACAGTGAAGAATTACTGGGGAGTACATGGAATCAAGAACAGCCATCTGGAAATCATCAGGAAAAGGAACTAATCCCTCCAATGAAAGACAACTGTCCACTGACATGGGCAATATGTAAAGTATGGAGGGGAGGGTTCAGACTTTGTTTCTGTGCATGGACTAGCACCTTGAAGCCCACTCCCTCCAGAAGAACACCTAACACAGTCTGGATATTAGGATGAGAAAATTAGACTTGCCTGGAGAGGATGCTGAGCTAATCCACCTTGGGACCTCTTGCCCTTTCTGGGGAGGGAATGGAGGGATGAGGATGGGGAGGAGGGAGGCTGAAGGCTGACAGGGAAGGGTCAAGAGGAGAAAGAGAGATGGAGCAAGGGGATACGTGCATAAAAAATGAGAATTTATTCTAAAAAAATAAAATTAAAAAATCATTAAAGCTGCATTGTAAATAAAACTAAGTTTTGAAATTAATGTATTATAAGAATTTAGTTCTTTCTTAGCTTTAAAACACCAGAGGAAAAAAAATAGAGTATATAGTTGAATCTGGTGAGCTTTTACACTCAATATAAACACAAATAAAGAGAAAAACTTTACAAAGTACAAAAATTAATCAAAATTATTAAAATGTGTTTATATCTGAAATTATACTGTTAATTTATTAACTTATGCTAGTAATTAATTAATTAATCATCTCAATTATTTTTATAAATACTTTAAGTAACATTTTGCTTCCACATAAATGAACTTTAAAAACTAGATTACTGAAGATGTCAAGGGCTTTGTGATTTTTAATGTCACAGACTACACATGAAATAAACAAAAAGGAAAACTAAAGAGCACTGGAAGAAATAATATATTAACTTAAGAGTATGTAAAACATACATTATCCATAGAGTAGTTCCATGGGTTAGACAATACAAGCATGAACAACACATTTACCCACATAAACCTCTGTGCTTTTATTATCCATTTAGTAGGGGGCAGAGTGAGAGGGTGTGGCCAAATGAGAGCAGAAATCCCAAGAAATTCTGACATTCACTAAAACTGGCTATACTTCCAAATGACAGCATACCAATGAAAGCTACTTCAATCCAGTCCCAAACCTACAAGAAACTAAGAACAAAAGGCCTAGGGCTTCACACAAAAAAAATCTTAATACTGTTTAAAACTGGAATTCATATTCTGTAGGTCTTTGAAATGTTTAAAAATTGGAATATATCATTATATATCTAAAAATACCCTATCTAGTATGACTTTAAGTTTGGTTTTATTAGACAACTATAATCTGCATTTCTTAGTTATACATCATAATTTTAAATGAGTTACATAAACGTAACATCTTTTATCTATATTTATTTAAGTTTTTTCTATATTTCTCACTGCTTCCCTTCCCTTCCATTCTCCTAGTTCCCCCAGTCGTCCCTCATCCTCCCCTGTACCCCATCCCATCATTCATTCCCCAAGGAGGGCAAGGAGTTCCAAGGTGGGTCAGTTCAGTCTGGCATATCCAGTTGAGGTAGGTCCAAGTCCCTCATCCCAGTATTAAGGCTGGTTAGGTGTTGGTGTTCCTCTGTAGGGAATGGGCTCTAAGATGTCAGTTTATGCACCAGGAACATAGTCTGATTCTACTGCAAGTGGCTCCACAAACTTTTCTGGACATTGAGACAAGTCTACTACTGGCAGCATGAACAGACTACAAGAGAGTGATAGACATTGAAGAAACTCAATGCGGAGTTTAATTTCTTGGTGGCAAAAGTTAGCCATTGGACAAGAAATTGTTTTTGCCTCAACTATCTGACAATATGCTATATAAACTGGACATGCAGAATCCATAGGAAAGTGATCTCTGAACATGCCAAGATGGTCCTTCAGGTTTCTGCTTTGTAGAGAAGTCTGCCAGACATTCTGTGAGATAGAGGATGAAATAAATGACAAACTATGACAGAATGGGCAGAGCAGTTCTTCAAATTTCCTGCTTCAGTGAAAGGAATAGCAGAGATTCTAGGCCTATAGGTTGAAGATAGATGCTCCAGTGTTACAATGGAACTTTTCATGATTGTTCAGGCAGCCAGATGTTATCTCTGGCATTTCTAGATTTTGGAAGTTGATTGCACTTTCTGTATACTCAGGTAATAGTATATTATATTATATTATATTAATTATATTATATTATACTATACTATATTATTATAACTGTAATTCTTAATAATTGTTTTGTTATATGGACTTTTGCTCTGTTGGAATTAAAAACTTCCTTTTTAATTAGAGAAGACAAAATGATGTAGGATGTCTTTTTGAATGCTATGAATGTCATTGGTTAATAAAAGAACTGTTTTGGCCTATGGCAAGGCATCATGGAATCAGGCAGGCTATCCAAGCATAGACACAGGGGAAGGAGGGTGGAATCATTAGACATGTGATTCAGCCACTAAAGGAGCAATACGTAAAGAAATTTAAGTAAGGAGCAAGCCATGTGGTAAGAAAGATTAATGAAAATGAATTAAGAGAGGGGAGCTAGCTAACAATATGATTGAGCCATAAGCCAAGCAGCATGTAAAAATAAATGGAAAAAAAAGAGAAATTTCTATGATGATAAAAGAATTCCATGAAATGGCAGAATATTAAAAGATACTTCTAAAATTCAGCAGAGTTTCAACACAAATAGTTATGTGGAAAATTTAAAGAAAAACAATCTCATTTTAAAATAAAAAAAAGTAAACATTCACAGTTGAATCCTACTTAGACCTTGAAAATATGGAAGTCTAACATTTGTAATAAAGGGAGACAACGTAAAATATCTGGGGTTCATAATAATTAGGCAGGCACAAAGGGAAAAATAGATCAACTCTTACTTAAAACAGGAGATGTTGGAGTGCAATCATGAGGACCAGATTTTAAATCATAGCACACATGTAAAAAAAAGAAAAAAAAGCTGCACTTGCCTCTGTGTCTTTCTGACACCTGTTAGATTGACTAAGATAAAAGACACAGAGGACAGCCTATGCTGGAGAGAATGCAGAGCAAGAACACTTCTCCATTGTTGGTGGGAGTGTAAGCTTGTTCAGCCACTCTGGAATGTAGTATGGCAGTTTCTCAGAAAATTGAGAATCAATCTCCCCAAGGATCCAGCAATACTACTTCTGGGTGTATACCCTAAAGATGTACAGTCACACTCCAAAGGCATTAGCTCAACTATGTTCATAGCAGCATTATTTGTAATAGCAAGAACCTGGAAACAACATAGATGTCCCTCAACTGAAGAATGGATTAACAAACTGTGGTACATCTACACAATGGAGTACAAGTCAGCAGTAAGAAAAAATGATATCCTAAAATTTGCAGGCAAATGGATGGATTTGGAGAATATCCTACTGAGTGAGGTATCACAAACTCAGAAAGATAAGCAAGGGATGTACTCACTCATTAGTGGACTCTAAACAAACAAACAAACAAACAAGAAAAAAGCCAAGCATGCCCAAGCTGCAAACCACAACCACTGAACAGCTTGGGATCAGAAACACCCTGGACTGACACCTTGGATTCCACTCCCCCTAGAGGAACACCCCACTCACTCTTGAGGGAGCGGGGAGAAAAATGCATCTGCCAGGAGTGGAGACTGAACTAAGCAATATTGGGGCAGTGGGACCATGGGACTGCCTGCAGCCTGCCCAGGGAAGGGGTGGGGATTTGTGGAGAAGAAAGAATGACCTGATGTGGTGGGAGGGGGAAGGGACCTTGAATAAGGATATACAAGGTTAGAAAGTGTGACTTCGCATCCTCTCCAACATAACCTGTCATCTGTGCCTTTTATCTTAGCTAATCTAACAGGTGTTAGGTGGTATCTCAAAGTTGTTTTGATTTGCATTTCTCTGATGGTTAAAGATGATGAGCACTTTCAGCCATTCGTAGTTCCTCTGCTGAGAATTCCCTTTTTAGATCTGTACCCCATTTTTTGATTGAGTTATTCAAGGTTTGGGCTCTAGATTCTTGAGCTCTTTATATATCTTAGAGATAAGTCCTTATCACTTTTAGGGTTGGTGAAAATCTTTTCCCATTCTGTAGGCTGTCGTTTTGTCCTATTGACAGTGTCCTTGGCTTTGCAGAAGCTTCCTAGCTTCAGGAGATCCCACTTATTGATTGTTGGTCTTAGTGTCTGTGCCACTGGTGTTATATTTAGGAAGTGGTCACTTGTGCCAATTCATAGAAGTGTATTTCCTACTTTCTTTTCTATCAGGTTCAAAGTGGCTGGGTTTAAGTTGGGGTCTGTGATCCACTTGGATTTGAGTTTTGTGCAGGGTGACAGGCTTGGATCTATTTGAATTTTTCTACAAACTTCCATGCAGCTATGCCAACACTATTTGTTAAATATACTATCTTTTTTCCATTGAATGTTTTGGGCCTCTTTGTCAAAGATCAGGTGTTCATAGGTTTTTGGGTTAATGTCTGGATCCCCAATTCTATTCCATTGGTCCACAAATCTGTTTTTATGCCAGTACCAGGCTGTTTTTATTACTGTAGCTCTATAGTATAGCTTGAAGTCAGGGATGGTGATACCTCCTGAGGTTCTTTTGTTGAGTGAAATTGTTTTGGCAATCCTGGATTTCCTGTTATTGCAAAAGAAATTGAGTATTGTTCTTTCAAGGTCCAAAAAATATTGTGTTGGGATTTTGCATTATCACCCTTGATAAGTCATACTTATGATTTTTATCTTCTACATAGTTATTGTTAACTTAGCAGCATTTTAAATTTATTTTACTGTTTTTCTTGATAAATACAAAATAAATAAAGAAGGAAAAAAGGAAAAATATAGCTATATAGATAAACAGCATGAGCCATTCTGCACAGAAGTTGCAGAACTGTCAGGAAGTGACTGGATGAAGTGGCACACTGATACGCCATTGTTCTCAGGAGTCTTACTGCTGACTATAGGCTATACTACATTTTACTTAGAGAAAGGAGCAAAGACAAGAAGGCTATCACTAAACTTGACTTACAAATAAAAGAATTACATCTAATTTTGAGTAACTGAGTGCTCTGAGAAAAAGTACCTATGCCAGATTTAACTACTGTTTCTATAGGCAACACAGAAACAGTAAAATAAAACAAAATGCTCCAAACTAAAAAGAAAAAAGAAAGTGTGACTTCTTTGTTAATAATAATAATAATAATAATAATAATAATAATAATGATAAAGGGGAAAAAAGCTGCACTTGCCACACCTAATCCTGTTATTGTTGCACTGTTGGGGGCCAGAGACAGGAGATATCTGCATCTGCTGGTTTACAGGGAAGCTTCATTTTGATGAGAATGACTCTCTCAAAGTAATGAAGTGTGCAGTGCAAATAAGACTATGAAATATTTCTGAAAAAGAACTATCTTTGACTAAAATACTTATAAATCCAACAAACACATAGACACAATTCTATTCTTTCATTTAAGCATTTTACTATTTTTCTAAGTTTTATTACAAGCAATTTAGCAAACATGATCAAGTCAAGAAGCAGAATATTAGTACTGATTTAGGAAGATCTATCTTGGGAATGCAACATTCTCCCATAATTAGAAGTGACTGTTCTCAAAGATTGCATTTTCTTTTGTGAGCTCTTGTATCCTGTTTATTCAACATGAAAACTGAGATATATCTAAACAGTTCAAGCCTTCAATTGACATTCTCACACTGAAAATATCTCATGGGTGTTCTCCAATTTCCAAAATCAATGACATAGATCAATACCAAAATAACCTTAATCATCTGACTCAGCTAGGGAAAAGTAAATGTGAGATATTCTAAGCAAAAGGGAAAAGCAAGCAATCATGCTGTTTAATAGAAAAAAATAGGATAATTGAGGGTTCTAGTAGTTCCAAATGCTAGTGAGAAATAAGGGAAACAAGGAAATTTGTATGAAATTTTACCTACACCAATGGCTGCTGAAAGAAGGAATTCACACATATTATGCAAGCACTAAACAACTTGTCTTGTATAATTTATAGTATTTTCATACCTTAATGAAGCAATAGAAAGTAAGAGAATTACTAAAGATGCAGGTTGATGTGCTATCTAAAGCAAAGAATTTAGGAAAAATGTGACACCTAAAGTTTTGGTATGTCACTTAGATTTGTAAGATCAAATATTTCATGCCTTCAGCTTCCAAGATGTTTCTCATTTTATGAGTTCTTTTCTATTAATGGATGAAAGTACCAAAGCCCTCATCTTCATAACTCTTAATGGTCATCCTGGTCTCATATAAATTAGTTATTTTTAGAACATCATAACATTCCAGCGTTAGTCTTTCACCACCCAATTCTGTTTTACTCATCATATCCAGGCATTCTTGAGAGTACATACTAATATGTCATATGAAAAATCACTTCCTTTGGAGCAGAAAATAGGCCATTTGGTTAACACATCTTAGATTCCTACTGGGTCATAATAGGTAAAACATTCATTCCTATGCCATATACATTTAAAATGTATTTAGTATATTTCCCTATTTATCTCTTTTGAACTTATATTATTGAGAATTTTATAAATATGTATCATATTTGCCTAATTTCAACTTCTTAAATTCATGACCTCTTTTTAAATTATTATTCTTACACACATAGACACACACACACACACACACACACACACACACACTTTATTGATTTTATTTAATGTTGCAGGTATGTAGATGTGTTTAATGATGACCAGTTTTCTGAAGCTGTCTTTCATGCTATCATAACTTTTGGGCATGTAGCCTTATTCAAGTCATTTATGGTTATGTAAGAAATAACTCAACCAAATTCCTCTAAGTAGCTCCCCCAAAAAGCCAGTGATTTATGAAGTTGCGCCTTGGTGTTAGCATTACTCTGCTCTGTTGTTGGTTCCCTGGAGTGAATAGGAATTTGTTTACATCTTTCCAGTAAAAGTGTAAAGAACACTCATCAATTTCATCACACATTTAAGGATACATAGTAATGGGCAATTGAGATCAATAACACTGGCAACCTTCTTGCAGACACTAATACAATGGCCAGAGGACAATAAGGGAACTTACAAATAAACTTAAACGCATAAGCTTACTTATGTTCTAAATAACATATACTAATAGTTGATTTATCCCTTAAGGAGACTTTCCATTCAGTTAGTGATAAATTTTATACATAGATCTATCTTAGAATGCGTAGCAAATATTTCAGCATAGTCAACCAATATTAAGAATACATATCAGCTTGTTCAGCATACATGGCCTTAATCACCACCACACTCTATAGGTTCACAAAGGGTTTGATTCATGAAAAGGAACCTGACAATATATTTCTCAGGGTAATATGATTTTTTTTCTGTGGTACCTCCATGGATACAAAACTATAGGATCTAGAAATTTATTAGCATTTCTTAAGTTGACAAAATGATACAAGATTCATTTGGACTAATAAGATGCTGATAATTTTGAGAACTACTGTTCTTACTATAAAATATTTTTTCCTCAATGTTCTTTAAATCTAAGCCATTCTTAGATGTTGTTTCTTCTCTAAGTAGAACTCCTGCGTCCTGAGGCCAGAGATTAGAAGTAGACATGGCTTTGCTTCTTATAATCCCTAGAAACTGAATTGTCTATTTTGTGTTCTTGTCCTCTGCAACTCTGGGTGGGTTCTATTTTAAAATTTGTATGTATAGTTTTATATTTGTGCATATGTATGTATATCTATCTGTAAAGACCCATATATGCTCCAAGATATTATAGACATCAGAGAATAATACACTGCAACATTCCACCTTGTTGCATATGCCAAACTAGCCAGACCATGAGTTTCCAACAATTGTCCCATATTTTACCTCCAGTCCCTTGGTAGGAGTCATTTGTTTTACAGAAGCCTGAGTGAATATTTCCCACTTTTATGTGGGTTCTAATTTTCCAAACTATAGGTTCTCAGTATTTTCTAATAAATGCTGTAACCCCTGAGCAATGTCTAGCCCAACTGTAATTGTAGTGTATAGATATTTTACATCACATTGTAAAACTGGTTTACAAAATGACCCAGTAAGAATAACATTAAAAAAACATGGTGTGTCCATATAATGAATTACTGCTTGGAAAGAAAATGCAAATGAATAATACTAGACATTACAAAACAGACAAATGAGATCATTGTGCTAAATGAAACAAGCTGGTTGCAAAAGATCAGATACTTTGCAATGATTCTGAATAAAATTTAGTAAACATATATTCTGATCTCTTTTGGCATAAGATGACAAAAATAAAGGAAAATATTTTCTTTAAATTATATATACATTGAACTTTTTATTTCATTTGATGGGCAGCTAGGTATGCTCTCCTGACTCATGTTATTTCTACCTTCACACACAGTACAACATAGAGAACATATGATAAATGTATGTTTAACAAAATATATTCTGAAAGCACTGGAAATTGGCTTATACTTAACATAAAAACACTGCATTCACTCTAAATTAAGTGTAAGGTCTTGAGTTGTAAATTAAAATTATCAAAATAAACTTCAATTAACACTTTACACTATTTAATTAGCATCAGAGATTTGCATAGCCCAGTGTGTATGATTGTTTTCTAGGATTTTAATTAAATTGTCTCTGAGACATCTGAAAGATTGTTGTAGTAAAGATAAAATGAGTGGTCAAGAGACATAAAAAAATTTAGTTAGTTATAAAGGAGAATATTCATATCTACTATTTATCTAACCAAATATATACATCAAATGTTAAACTTTTTTAATATAGAAGTTGTTATGCAAATTTTCCCAACATAACTAATCAACCTAGATCATATAGTGAGATTTTAAAAAAGAAAGCATCTAACATCTGTTCTCTTGATATGGTTACTTATTAAGTAAAGGAAGTGAGGAAGAAAACTGAGAATCTAATTTTAGGCTTATTGATTTAAAAAAATCCTTATCATTTTTAATTTACTAAATAAAAACTTGAAAAATCGATACTAAATATCTATGTTTTTATGTTTAAGTATTACATTGAATTTCTGACACTCTTAGATGTACAGATAAAAAAGAAAATTTTTAATTACTATCAACAATGAATGTTGATTTCAAATAATTATTTAAATAATTCTTGGTGTATTTTTTGAACAGACAGCCCAGAGGTTTTCTTGCTATTGAATATGAGGCAAACTGCAACTAAGTTTGGAGTTATAAATTTACTATATTTAAAGAAAGAGTATAGCAAAAGAAAGGTGAATTAATTAATAAATGGAACAGAAATTATATGTAGAAAAGACAGAAAGTCATATAAGTAACTTGTAAAAGTAGTAGTTATTTTTCTATTGCTGTAATAAAAACATCAGGAACAAAATACTTTATAAATGGATGAGTTTATTTGGACTCATAGCTCCAGAGTGTAAGAGTTTATTATGGCAAGGATGTGTGGAATTTGGCAGGCTTGATGGAAGGAACAGAAAGAAAATCTCACAACCTGACCAAAAAACACAAGGAGACACTGAAAATTGAAACAGTGTGATACTATATACTCTCAAAAACTTACCCAGTGACACATTTTCTAGAGTAAGGCCATATATTTTAAACCTCTTCAAAGAAAGCCACTAACTGAAGCCTTAGTGTTCATATGCCTGACCATATGAGAGATTATTTTTAATCCAAACCTCATCAGCTCTCCATAGTTTCATTACAATGTATTTAAGGAAAGGATACTTGGGAACTTCCCGAGCACCAGTTTTCTCCCTAACAGCATGATGTCACCCTCCATCAATGTATTTCTTTTATCGATCTCCCACATCTTCCCTGTTCCTGCTCGATTATCCTGTTCCCTTATGTTGTAATCTCCCATTGACTCCCCTCTATTACATCACTCCAACTCCAATGTACCCAGGAGACCACTTTTATTTTCCTTCCCAGGATGATCCATACATCCCTCTTAGGGTCCTCCTTGTTAACTAGCTTCTCTGAAGCTGTGAGTTGTAGTCATTATTCTTTGTTTTATACCTAGTATGCACTTATGTGTGAGTACATACCATTATTGTCTTTCTGAATCTGAGTTATCTCACTCAGGATGCTATTTTCTAGTTCTATCTGGTTGCCTGCAAATTTCATGATGTCATTTTTTTTTTCTGTTGAGTTTTTTTTTAACTTTTTTTTTTACTCCATTGTGTATATGTACCTCATTTTCTTTATCCATTCTTTGGTTGAGGGACATCTAGGTTGTTTCCAGGCAGTTGTTATTACAAATAATACTGCTATGAACATAGTTGTGCAAGTGTCCTTATACTATAATTGAGCATCCAATTTGCAAATGCCCAAAATAACATCATTGGGTCTTGATGTAGCCCATTTTTTAATTGAATTGTTTAGTATTTTGATGTCTAATTTCTTCACATTATATGGATGACAAATTTATATATATATATATATGTATATACACATATATATATATATATATATATATTTGAGATCAGCACTCTGTGTCAGATGTGGGGTTGGTGAAGATTTTTTTCCCACTTTGTAGGCTGTCATTTTGTCTTATTGTAGTGTTCTTTGCCTTACAGAAGTATGTTTGTTTCAAGGGGTCCCATTTATTAACTGTTGTTCTCAGTGTCTTGCTACTGGTGTTAAATTAAGCAAGTAGTCTCCTGTGCCAATGCATTCAAGGCTACTTCCTATTTTCTTTTCTATCTGGTTTAGTGTAACTGGATTTATGTTGAGGTCTTTGATTCACTTAGACTTGAGTTTTGTGCATAGTGATATCTATGGATCTATTTTCAATCTTACATGTGTTGACAGCCAGTTATGCCAGCACCATTTATTGAAGATGCTTTCTTTTTTTCATTGAACAGTTTTGGATTTTTTGTAAAAATCAGGTGATCGTAGTTTTGTAGATTAATATCAAGATCTTCAATTCAATTCCATTGGGCCATATTTCAGGTTTTATGCAAATATCAAGTTGTTTTTATTACTATAGCTCTATAGTAGAGTTTGAAGTAAGTGATGGTGATATATCCAGAAATTGCTATATTATACAAGATTATTTTAGTTTTTCAGAGAAATGATACTTTGATAGAGACACCATGGGATTAGAGAGAAATCTGGTGGTAAGGAAGTTTCCAAGGATCCACAAGGATGATCTCAGCTTAGACTACTAGCAATAGTGAAGAGTGTGCCTGAACTGACCCACCTTGGTAATCAGATTGGTAAATCCTCTGTCACCATAGAGTCATCATCCTCATCCAAGGTAATGTTGGTAGCAGATGCAGAGATTCATAGTGAAGTACTAAGTTGAGTTCTGGGAATCTAGTCAAAGTGATAAAACAGGGATTTTATGAGCAAGGGGACAATGATATTATCAATGCCATGATGGGGAAATCTACAGAGACAACTGAACCAAGCTAGTAAGAACCCACAAACTTTAAATGGATAGCTGTGGAGCATGCACGGGACTAGATTAGGTCCTCTACATAAGAGAGACAATTTTATAACTTAGTCTGTTTAAGGGGCCCCTGGAAGTGGAATGAGAATCTATCACCAGTGCATAAGTTGGCATTTTGGAGCTCATTACCTATGATGGGACACCTTGCACAGACTTGATGTGGGGGTAGGTGGGGTGGACCTTTTTCATCTAAGTGCATCAGGCTTTCCTGACTCCTCATGGGAAGTTTTATCTTCTGGAAGAAGGGGATTGAGATAGTCTGGGATGGGGTGAGGAGAGGGATGGAGGGAAGTAGAAGCAAGGATGAAAGGGGATCTGTGGTTGGTATATAAAATAAATTAAAAATTTTCTTAAATAAAAAAGGAAAGGATGTACAATAGCTGTTGGTTTAATTTGTTCAATATTTATCAGCAAGAGTAGTCTTGATGTAAAAAAATACATCGGACGGCCTTTCTTAGACATCATTACACAAAATCCCAGTTCTCTGAATTGTTTACTACCAGCTAATATCTTCATTATTTATGCCTTGTCACCAAATCATATGTTGAAAGCTAATTATCAATGTAATGGTATTAGAAAGTAAAACATTTAAAATGTCTTTATATTATGAGGAGTTCTCCTAGATGATATCTATGTCATTACAGAAAATAATCTATGCTACCACACCCAAAAGCTACATTACCTTTCCTTGTGTGACTCACAGTAAAGAAAGCAGCATCCATGATCTCTGGCCTTCTACTATTCCACAAAGCATCAGGTTCTTTGACTTTATGGTTGTTAGCCTGCAAACATTGACAAATAGAGTTATGCTATTAATAAGTTTCAAAGTTTATAGCACTTTGCCATAGAATCACAAATATATGTAGACCTGTATAAATGTGATTGCTTAAAATTTGCTGATAAAGTTTAGCTTAAGAGATTCACACAAAGGTATCTGTGAATGCCAGGAATGGTAGCACATGTCTCTCACATAAGCATTCATGATATTGCAGCAGGCAGATATTGAGTTAATGTTCAGCCTTAGCTATACAGCAAATCCTTGTATCAGAAAACAAGTGACAGCTATTATGAAAAGTAATGTTTCCCTTATTTCTTTTTCAGCCCTTCTATCTTTAGTGTATAGAAGGGCTACTGATTTCTTTGAGTTAATATTGAATCGTGTTACATTGCTGAAGGTGTTTATCAGCCATAGAAGTGCCTTGGAGGAATTTTGTGGGTCATTTATGTATACAATCAAATCATCTGCAAATAGAGATAGTTTCACTTCTTTTTTTCCAATTTTTTTTTTCCAATTTTTTTTTTTTTTTTTTTTTCACTTGGAAAACATCTTTAATTTGGTTTACCGGGTCCAGCGTTTACCATAAGCCCATCAACAGTAGGCAGCCATCACACATCCACCACTATTTTTTTCCAATTTGTATCCCCTTAATCTCCTTTCGTTCTCTTATTGCTCTGGCTAAAACTTAGAGAACTATATTGAATAGATAAGGAGAGAAAGGGTATCCTTGTCTAGTTAGTGGGATAAAGTGCAAATAGATCCAAGCCTGTCACCCTGTACAAAACTCAAATCCAAGTGGATCAAAGACCTCAACATAAACCCAGCCACTTTATACTTGATAAAAAAGAAAGTGCAAAATGTACTTCTACAAATTGGCACAGGTGACCCCTTCCTAAATATAACACCAGTGGCACAGACACTAAAATCAACAATAAATAAGTGGGATCTCCTGAAGCTAAGAAGCTTCTGTAAAGCCAAGGACACTGTCAATAGGACAAAACGACAGCCTACAGAATGGGAAAAGAATTTCACCAACCCTAAAAGTGATAGAGGACTGATCTCTAAGATATATAAAGAGCTCAATAATCTAGAGCCCAAAATCTTGAATAACCCAATCAAAAAATGGGGTACAGATCTAAAAAGGGAATTCTCAGCAGAGGAACTATGGATGGCTGAAAGGCACCTGAAAAAGTGCTCTTCATCTTTAGCCATCAAAGAAATGCAAATCAAAACAACTTTGAGATACCATCTGACACTTAGATTGGCTAAGATAAAAAACACAGATGACAGGCTATGCTGGAGAGGATGTGGAGCAAGGGAAACACTCCTCCATTGTTGGCGGGAGTGTAAGCTTGTTCAGCCACTTTGGATTGCTTAATGGTGGTTTCTCAGAATATTGAGAATCAATCTCCCCAAGGACCCAGCAATAGCACTTCTGGATGTATACCCTAAAGATGCACAGTTGCAATTCAATTGCATTAGCTCAACTATGTTCATAGCAGCATTATTTGTAATAGCAAGAACTTGGAAACAACCTAGATGTTCCTCAACTGAAGGATGGATTAACAAACTGTGGTACATCTACACAATGGAAAACTTCTCAGCAGTAAGAAAAAATGATATCCTAAAATTTCAGGCAAATGGATGGTTTTGGAGAATATCCTCCTGAACAAGGTATCATAAACCCAGAACGATAAGCAGGGGATGTATTCACTCATTAGTGGACTCTAAACTAACAAACAAACAAAAAAGGAAAGCATGCCCAAGCTGCAAACCACAACCACTGAACAGCTTGGGATCAAAACCACCCTGGACTGACTCCTTGGATCCCACTCCCCCTAGAGGAACACCTTACTCAGTCTTGATGTTGTGTGGAGAAAACTGGATTTGCCAGGGATGGAGACTGAACTAAGCAATATTAGGACTGTGGGACCTTGGGACAGACTGTTGCCTGCCCAGGGAGGGGATGGGGTGTTGTGGAGAAGAGAGAATGACCTGATGTGGTGGGAGGGGGAAGGGGCCTTGAATAAGGATATATAAGGATAGAAAATGTGACTTCTTTATTCATAATAATAAAAAAAGAAAATAAGGGATAGATATGTATCTCAATGCTAAAACAATTATCTGCCACATTAACACTCCCAGTTTTCAACTCTACTACTTAACAAAGTAGAACCAATTGAAAAGAACAACCAATGGGTGAAAATATTAAATTAGAATCACTTCTTGAGATCAAAAATTAACTTTCAACAAGTAAAAGCTATCAATTTCATTGAAAAGTAATAGTATTTATGGAATACATTGTGATGTTTAAGTTTATGTGAGCATAGTACAAAGTTCAAAGAATGCTACTTAACTAATCTCTATTACTTTATACAGTCATCACCACCACCACCATCATCTTCTCTGTTCCTTTGTCCCTATTATCCTTCATTTTTTAAAATTGTTTTTGTCTATTTTTAAGTTTTTTTTACAATTTTTCCCCCTTCCACTAAGAGAAAACCAAACATAAAATAGTTCAATTATTTACAGTTAATAGAAGCAATGATAGGCCCTTGAATATGCAAGGTAAATATTCTACCTCTGGGCTCAAATAAAACTGTTTATTTAAATTTGAAAATTAAAAAGAAACAATTCATGGGAAAATTGGATTCTGAGAACAAATATATTGCTACAGTCTCAATATACAATCAACCTTGGGATTAAATATTAAGGAAGAAAAGGGGGCAAAGTAGAAGGAACCAAACTGCATCCTAATATACTGAGGCCAAAGAGATGGCTCAGTAGTTAAGAACACTTGGCTTTTCAGAGGACAAAGGTTGATTTCATTCAAACATGCAGCAGTTCAAAACTCTTTATAACTCCAGTTACATGCATGCCTATGTTATTTTAAATGTTCCATGTGTACCAGACAAATATATGTGGTCCACAAATATAAATAGAGACAAAACACTTATACACATAAAATAATGATTGAAAGGTAAGTATTTTAATGTCCCGTCAAATGTTTATAAAAATACTGTTTTCTAATAAATGAGGCTGATTTAGAGTTAAAAGAAACAGAAATCAGCTAATTTTCACAGATATTATAGATCCTGGTAACATTTCTAAAGCTCAAGCTCACTTCCAAGGTAAAACATAAAAGTAAAAATGTACCTGAAGGGGCCAGATGAGTTATTACTTCTCACAAAAATTTATAAGACTTTCAGGTGGTATAATAAATATAGAAAAATTTCTTTGGATGAGAGTAGAAATATGGGTATTAAAGCTTTCTGGGTGATTTTATTACGGAATGGTATAAAGAAAAGACTTTCATAGGGTAAGATTTTGCCAAATAACTCAACAAGGGTTTTCACTTCAAAGCAAGTGCTAAAATCTGGTTCAAGCCAGTTTTCTCACCAGCAGTCCTCTATTACTTCCAAGGCTTGAAGTGCACATCTGCTGTAAAAACTCAATATTTTGATCTCTTAACATTTCCTTCTCATGTACTCCTTGTCTAATTAGATATAATGTTCTATGGAAATAATGGTATGCTGTCACAAAGAAACTTTTAGAACTCTTTCTTCATAAGACAAGATATTCGTGATGCAAAATGAAAAGTTTTCTCTAAAGTTAGTCATAAAATGGTTGAACTCACTTCAGCATCTCATCTATACACACTCAAAACTATGAACACCGCTATTGTTATATATCTCAGAGAGTAGAAAGAGGGTTCAGCCTGATAGTCTCTACAAAGAAAAAAAATCAGAAAATTGTTGAAGTTTTAAAACAAGCCTAAAGGTACTGAGCTGTCCTGTCTTTTGAAAAGTTGTTTGATTTATAAGCAACAAAACCTCAAATTCTCAAATATTAAGAAACTAGATAATTTTATCACAGAAATTTTGGCATTTAAAATTTGAGTCATGCTCTTATTTTCTCTGTTGCTTTTATCTATAATATATCTGAACTTGAGAATATAATTGATCAAAATTATAAGGACCCCTTTAACAAGGCTGTCTCTGAGATGCACCTCCCTCTGAAGGGGGTAATATAAAAACATTAGATGGGGCAGTTCTGATTTTTTCTGGAAAAATAAAATTGACAGTATATTTTCCGTACTGAACAAGCCTATGGAGAAGTCTCTTTGAAAGACAAAGTCTGTAACAAGTCAGTGAAAATTTGGCAGCCATTATGAGTTTTAAACTGTGTAGTGGTATATTCAGTAGTTGAGTAGACACTGTATGAAAGCATTAGAAAAGATTTGTTGGTGACAGCTGCCATCTCATCTGTCACTCATTGCAGAAATACATTCAAGTTTCCATTTACATTCACATATGGAATGATTTGCCTGGAAAAAATTGGCAACATTTTAGAAGAACAATGAGTGAATACACAAGGACACACACTTAATTTTTTTACAAGTCAAACTTCTGTGTGTCATAGCAGATTTAGAGTACCAAAGCCTTCTGTGACATTGCACATAGTGGTAATTATATCTTTATTTGGTATGAGAGAATGCAAGCTGTTAGTATTTACTTCTGCCTGTGATATGTAATGCTAAAGAGAGAATAAATGTTCTAGAAAATAAGTATTTTTTTATCTAGGGAAAAGAATAAAGATCTCAGTAAATAATAAAAGACTAAATTAGATTATAAAGAGTGATGTGTAAGATATAGCATTCTAAATGTCCTAGGCAATAAGATGCCAATAAAAGTACCACAAAGTTATCTGTTAATAAAAAGAAAACACTTTTTTGTTCCCCTTTTGTTGTTTAACATTTTCTGTAAATATTTGATATATATCTTTTTCAAAAGGATTATGTACATAATATTATTTTACATACAAAAATGTTCTCCACTAAGCTATGAATTTTGTATTCAGCTAGTTATAATTTTACATTATTTGGTAGATTCATAAGGTTTTTAATTTTGCAATTTTGTAAAATATTACACATAAACATTGACTTAAAAATTTATGACATAGAGTGAATTTTAAAAAGATATATAAAACTAAAAAAAGATATATAAAACTGTTGAGTCTATTGATACTAAAAAAAAATCTAGAGGACTTTACTTTTAATAAATTTAGTTTTATTAGAATTAGAAAGTCAGTTAATTTTTCAGCAGCTGATTTATCAGGATTCTTGGATAATTTTCAAAAATTATTTGAATCTTTGGGCAATAAACAGGAACTGAGTCAATCTAGCTTCATAATCTTAAAAGTTTGGTCTGTTAATCACTTGGAAACCTGATTAGAAGAAAATTAAACAGTGGAGTTTTGAATACAAATGAGGACTCCTTTTTATTATTCAAAGTAAAAATGAAGACCTGAATTACAATTTTGAAAATATACATAAAAGTGAAAATCTATACTTGAGGAGTAAGACTGCATAAACACAAAAGGACATAAACATGAAGCTCGAATCTCTAGCTCCAGCATATAAGTGAACTTCAGTGCTGTTAATTGTAAAAGTAACTTCTAGGGAAAGGTTTCTATGGTGGTAATTTGTATGTAACTGACATCCATAAGCTCATAGCAAGTGGCACTGTTATGAGGTGTGGCTTTGTTGTAGTAGGTATGGTGTTATTGAAGGAAGTGTGTGTCACTGTATGCATGGGCTTTGAGGTTTCCTATACTCAAGCAATGTCCAGTGTCACAGTCTACTTTCGGTTTCATTCTGATCAAGATGTACCCAGCACCCTGTCTGCCTATATACCACCATGTTCCCTGCCATGACAATAATGGACTAAACCTCTGAAACCACAAGAGATAACCATAATTGAAGATTTTCCTGTATGAAAGTTACCATGATCAAAATGTTTCTTTACAGCAATAGAAACACTTAACTAAGACTGAAGTTGATACTGGGAGTGGGGTATTACTGTGATAGATCTGACCATGTTTTGCTTTGGTGGGATTTAGATTATGTTCTTTGGGTCAGGAAGCAGAGTGAATGCTTTAATCACTGTTTAATTGGTAATACTATTAGGAGAATGGAAGTCAGTGATGCTAAGTGATTTGATGAACTATGGAGGTCTTGTTCAAAAAGTTAAATGGAAGAAGAATATTGATATGTGACCTAGAGAATATTCTTGTGATATTTTGGGAAAGAATGTGGCTTCCTTTGTCCCTGTCTGATGAGTCTGACTGAAACTAAAGTGAAGAGTTTCGGATTAATTCCACTTTCAGAGAAAACATGACATCTTATAACAGCCTAGTATAGATTTTTTTTCATTAGTGGTAACTCTAATGAAGATTTATAATGAAAAGGAAGAAGCTAAGAAAATAAAAATTTAAAAACAAATGTACAGATTGAGAAAAAGTCACCAAGAAGTAAAATAGAGCTAAGCCCTGTGTGCAAGGAGATAAATGGATTAAGTAATAGTGTAAAGAGAGTGGGGACCTCAGGCCAAGAACTCATTCAGCTAAGTTTTCTACTTATGAAAAGGTATGAAAGAAAAGTTTAGAGCTGCTCGTGGTAGTGCATGCCTTTAATCCCAGTACCGGGAAGGCAGAGGATGGTGGATATTTTGAGTTTGAGGCTGGCCTGGACGACAAAAATAATTTCAGCACAGTCAAGCTGAGGCAATGAAAGACAGAAAGCTAGTGAAGATGTAATTGAAAAAGAAGACCTTGATTCAGCCCCAGAAAGCAGCAGAACTTGCCAGCGTTGGCCACATCATTCTGGATTTAGAGTTAAGGATAAAAGGGTTTTGGAATTTGCCTCTGTGCCTGAAAAAAGCTGCTGAGGTCAGAAATGTGTCAGGGGTGTCCCTAAATGGAGGTATATTAGAGAGGCCACTACATGAAGCTATTAAGTTTGAGCCTGGATTGCCTTAGAGAGCCTAAGATTTTGCAGATGCTGGAATCATGGAATACCTGCCAAGAAAAGCTGCTAACAGGGACTGGAAACAGCCCTCAAAAAAGAATTATATTGCAGTCAATGAAGCTGACCAGAGTTGGAGATATGAAGAACATTGTGACATCAGACATAGAAGTGCAGAGTTGAGTTTGTCCAGCTGGTTTTTAATCTTGCCTTTGTCCAGTATTTCCTCATTATGGTCCTTTCCCTATGTTTTGAAAAAGTAATATATATCTTGAAATATAAATGTTGAAAGTATTTGATTTTTATTTCACAAGGGATTAAAGTTACAAGATTAGTTAATCTCTGAATAACACTGTATAGACTGTGATAGACTACAGGTATATTTGAAGTGAGAATAAATGTACTCTTGTTATGATATTGGTACAAGTTTGGAGAGAGTGGAATATGGTAATTTGAATGTAATTGATCCCTTAATCTCATAAGAGATGCCACTATTAGGAAGTATACATTTGTTGGGGTGGCTATGACCTTTTTGGAGAAAATGTGTCACTTTGGGAGTAGGACTTGAGTTCTATGCTCAAGATTCTTCCAGTGTCATAGTTCATTTCCTATTTTCTTCTTTTCTAAATATAGCCAACACCACCATCTTCCCCATCCAGCTGTTCTTAATAAAACATCTTCTTGTATTTTTGAGTGCTTGTTTATTTCTGTTGAGAAGTGTAGAATACTACAAAATAATTTTCTGATTCAGTCTCAATGTAAAGAAATTATGATTTAATAGCAGACTCACAGAAAGCACTGTTTTACAGAATTGCAAATAATTTAAGATGGCCTTTTGGATATGTTAGCCAAAATATAATATATACTTAAAACAACCCTGTTATTAAAGAATGTGATCACTTCTAATCTTAAAATTTTCTTGGATTAGAAATTTTTATATTTTTGTGGCATTTCTACCTAGAATATCTAGACATAGGGAGAAATCTGGCTTTCAAATGTTTTTTATTTTAAAAGTATCTTCACAAAACTACAATGTATATAATCAAGGCCTTTCTCTGCCAAAGCCTGTTTATTACAGCTAGTCCTAAGTATGTACATGGCAGCTGTGTGTAGGAAGTATAAAAAAATAAACCATATTTAACTTGACTATAAGACTGCTTCAACCCAGATTCAAGTGTTGCTGGGAAACTATCTAGCAAATGCCATACTTCTTTTTTTCTGACTTTCTTTGTGTGTGCTCTAGAGAAAGACACAGTCATGAAAGCATGAAAGCAAATTTTACTAAGCACTTATTTCTCAGGTGTGAGGTTGACTTACCAAAGTACAATGATGTGAAGTGTGTGGAAGCTAGTGATGCGTTTTTGAAGTTTGAAATTTGCCTCTACTATAGAATAGTCATGTGAACTTAGATCCATTCTTTAAATTCTTTTACTATTGATTCCTCTAAAATTCAGTGATGACATGGTGCATGATTTGTAGAATATTCTGAGTATCCAATGACAACACAAAGAAGCATTGATAAATGTTCCTAGAACATGATAAGCACAGCATACATGTGAACCATGATTACATATTATCTGGAAAGGTAGTTGTAACAAGAAAATGAGATAACAATCATAGGTACATTTTAGTATAGTGACTGATACCTAGCAAACTCACAATAAGTGTTACCTGTTATTATATTTCCTAATAAATTTAGATCAATCAACTTGCTGTCAAAAGGAACTCACTCTTCACAGATAAGAAAGCAAAACATGGGGCTGGAGAGATGGCTCAGCGGTTAAGAGCACTATCTGCTCTTCCAGAGGACCCGGGTTCGATTCCCAGCACCCACATGGCAGCTGACAACTGTCTGTAGTTCCATTTCCAGGCAAAATACCAAGGCAAATAAGTAAAAAAAAAAAAAAGCAAAACATGACTATTACTTGGAAACTTGGAGTGCCATGAAGTAAAACAGAATTTAAGTCCTTTTGCAAGTATACTCATGAAATCTATTCCTCTTACTTCTACTGGCATAATGAATTTTGAAGATACTGCAATGTTCATTTTCTTTTGCTGTTATTAGAATTAAGTGAGATAATCATTATACTACCCTTTCTAATCTGCAAAAGCTAGATTACTGTATGCTATTATATAACAAAGAAAGAATTTATTTTTCTTTAAGTCCCACATATCATCATAGTCAAAAAAAGTACAGCCAACAGAAATGAATACATTTTAACTTCCTTCTTAGTTGACTTTCTAGAGTTCTTCAAACTAAACTGACAAAAAATAGACTTACAAGATAAACATGGATTCAATATACACAGAATCTTTTAAACGCTTAACAAATGGTGAAGATCTTATGTAGCAACAATAGAAAAAGAGAAACAGTGGAAGCCTCTATGGCAATAAATAAATCAATTTTTAAAAGGAACCATTTAGAAAGACCTTTGCAAACATACTTATTTTATTAAGGCTCAAGTATATGTTGGGAGTGACTATAATGTCCACTAATTTAGATCCATGTGATATTACTGATGTTCACTCTTATACTAGAAATAGCTGTCTTCAAAGGAGAATTAATGGCAGAATAAATTCCAAGAAGATTCTATTCTAGAGAAGGAAGGCTCCAAGAAGTGATCCTTTTGAATATGTTCATCCCTTCTTTTTCTGCAAAAGCATTTTATCATCTCAGGGGCTCATTTTTTATATAAAACTTTATGCCTGTTTTAAATTGTATCTTGATAAGTGCTTTGCATGTACATATGCAAGTGCACAATGTGTATGTAGTGCAGGAAAAAGCCAGAATGTGGCAATGACTTCTTTGCAGCTAGTGTTATGTTTGTGAGGAGCACTGAGGGTGCTGAGAATTTAATCTAGGTCCTCTGGAAAAGATGTTAGTACTCTTAATACCTAAAACTTCTCTTCAGCACCAATCATCTCTACAGTTCTAAGTGATACATACATAGTCAGTATGATAACAATTTCCAGTTTCACACTTGAGACTGTCCCAGAATCTAATCAAATTTTTAAGATGGTTAAGTGATGTAACACTGGATCCACATCTTGAACAGCCTAGTAGGTTCTAGAATCAGTGTAACCCATGAATGTTAGGAATGAAATGTGAGTCAGAAAGACTATTTATTAAAAATAAATGTATTCCTTTATATAAATTTACTATAATGTAAAAGAACCAAATAAAGACAGCAAAACATACATAAAATTTTTAAAGTGTTTAAAGAGACAGGGGGTAAGAGATGCCTTTAGCAATTGGGAGTAAGTGTTGCTATTGCATGGGACCTAAGCTCAGTTCCCAGTATCCACATTGGGCAGCTTTGAAGTACCTATAAATCTAGGTCCAAGGGATCTGACATTTTCCTGGACTACACAGGCATCTGCATAATCACACATCCACATTTTCATAAAGAGATGTACACATATTCACACAATTAAAGATTAAATAAATCAGGTGCAGTGATATTGTTGATAAAATTGGTGGTAAAATCTGGAGTATAGGAAAAAGGAGCAAATCTTTAAGAGACATAAATTGAGGTTCACCTAATTGTGAAGATGCCTAAACCATAAAGCTGAAAGTAATTTATTTTAGCTACCTTTTATATTGGCAAGCCTTAAAAGATCTGTGAACTTTCAGCTCCATATAAATTTAACCTATATATATTGTGATAAGCATAACTATAAAATAATAATAATAATATTATCCAGAAAGCAGGACCTGGTAAACCAAGAAAATCAAGAATTATTCAGAGTAAATTGACTAATTTCTTAAGTACTAAATTAGTTTTTAATTAATAATGCACTTGACCTTTTGGAACAAGATGAGTCTTCCTAATTGCTGAATCACACCACAGAGAAGGACCATGCTTCATTATTCTCACCAGATGGAAATAGCCCTATCGACTAATTATCATTTTTGTTTGTTGGAAAGAAAATATTTTCCCCTAAAAGCATTTTTATCTAAGTTTGACATTAGTTTAAGAAAATAATTTTATATTTTAAAAATGCTAAATCATGAATTTGCAATGTCCTCTATAGGCGCATGTGTTTGACCAGCTGGATCCCTAGGTGGTAGCATTGAACAGCTGGATCCCTAGGTGGTAGCATTGACCAGCTGGATCCCTAGGTGGTAGCATTGAACAGCTGGATCCCTAGGTGGTAGCATTGAACAGCTGGATCCCTAGGTGGTAGCATTGCTTCTGAAACACTGTAAAATTTTTTATGACATAGAGTAACTCATTAGGAAAAAAATGGCTGGAGATGTGACTTACATTTGATATTCTTGTTCCATGTGCTTTCTGCTCTGTTTCCTCATTGCTATAGCTTGGGTCATCCTTATTGCTTACCTTACTCCCTTACCTGCTATGATTGCCTATGTTCCCCCATTAAAGTATGAATTAAATCCTGCCCTTCTTTTCTTAAATTGTTTCTCATTAGGTGTTTGGTTTCAGAAATGAGAAAAGCAAATACTGCATATATGAACCTCTGGAGAACTCAAGCAGAAGAGAGCCTTCATCCAGAAACTGATGGAGGCAGAGCACAGATTCATAGCTTAGCAACAGATGGAGCTCTTGGTGTAGATGAAGAGACAGAGAAAAGAGCATATGAGCAAAGGGGTCAGGAATATGAGGATACCCACAGAGACAGCTGGTCCATGCTATTGGGACCTCACCAACTCTAAAATGACAGCTAAAGACCTTTATGGAACGAAACTAAACCCTCTGAATGTAGATAATAGTAGAACAGTGTGGGCAGTTTGTGGAGCCTCTATTCCTGGTGAATGAACTGGCTTCTAGTAACCCATTCCCAACAGAGGAACATCTTACTTAGCAAGCTGTAAGAGGCTGTATATAAAGTATCACCCCATGAGCATAAAGTCTCAGGCTTAGAAAACCGTAAGTTTAAATAAAATGATTTCAAGTTTCTACAAATCTAAGATTTTTATAACTAGTATTAAAAACTATTGCCTATCAGAGTTTAACAATTAAAATGTAATTTCTCCATAACTAATTATTCATTATTTTTTAATAAATACATTTTCTGCTTCAGATGTAATCTTCATAGTACCTGTTATATAGCATTTTGACAGAACAGAAAAGGAGGAGGTTTCTGTTACTTAAAGTAAATTAAAGATTTGTGTCTGGGAGAACAAAGATGTGGAATAATCTCACAAACCCCTTCCCAAAAGAATAAAAAGGAAGGGACAACTACCAGGGAAGAAAATGCTAACTAGCTAAAATACAAAGAGAAGAGACATTCAGACTGTTGAGCTGCTTGAAACTGGATAGAGAAATTCATGATTGAATCTTTTGTGACTTGTCATTCATGTTTGGCAGAGTTGTTCAGCTATTGAATTAGGATCTATCTCACATTTTTTCAATTAAATGAATTAGAAACACTTCCATGAAATAAATTTTAATACAACCTAAACATACTTCTTTTTGTTCAAGATAAAACTAATAGTAGCATGTAACTGTAAAACAGCTTTTTAGTTTTACCATGAGACACGCATTCACTTCTGAAAATTGAAGATTAGAAAAACATTAGGGGGGGACAAGTGCTGTCTGCAGAGTCCCAGCACACTCTGGAGCAGGGGCGGATAAACTCTACAGGTCACCAGACCCTCAGCACCTGCTGAGGGAAGCTGCACGGCTACCCGCCCGCCACCTCGAACTGAGCAAGCCAACATCTGCAGGGGTCTCTGAAGGACAAACTCAGACCCTGACCAGAGGGGTGACAGGATGCACACAAATCCAAGTGCCACAACCGACCAGGAACCATCTGATTGTGAACCACTGAAGCCATGGGCAAACGTCAGTGCAAAAAATTACATAATAATACAAAGGACAACATGGTAACTCCAGAAGAGAGTGGTGATCTTACAAATACAAGACCTGAACTGAGCAATGAAGAAGAAACAGAAGGAAGCAACACCAAAAATTCCTTTTTGATGATCATCGAAGCTCTGAAAGAAGATATGAAAAAAAGCCTTAAAGAAATAGAAGAAAATACAAACAAAAAATTGGAAGAGATGAACAAGTCTGTGAAAGAAACATGCCAGGAAATAAAAGCTGAAATGGAAGCAATAAAAAAGGCACAAAATGAGGCAAAAGATGGAAATAGAAAACCTGAAGAAAAAAGCTGGAACCACAGACACAAGCATAACAAACAGAGTTCAAGAAATGGAAGATAGAATCTCTGAAGTGGAAGACTCAGTAGCTCAAATAGATATATCAGTCAAAGAAAATAGTAAAACTAAAAAAGCCATATCTCAAAATGTTCAGGAAATCTGGGACACCATGAAAAGACCTAAT
>PVIH01010302.1:0-76465 GCA_004025045.1 Sigmodon hispidus
TATGTTTGATTTAGATAATATGTATATTGATACAAAGTTGAACATGGTACAAATGTTTGTATATTGACACAAATGGGAAATTAATCTATATGTCTGATTGGGATAATATATATTGATGCAAAGTTGAATGTATAATTGCCCTATTTTGCACGTGTCTACCTCTGTCTAAAATATTTTGCACATTGATGTGTATTAAGTGTCTTGTCATTTCCATAATGCAATTTCTACCTCTAATTATTTAGATAGTCATAACATTTGTTGTACTATATACATGAGTTGTTTTATATAAATCTGTTTAGATATATTTTTATATATAATGATATATAGTTAGGATATTGTTGTCATTTGATACAAAATGTGTATTTTGGTCAATTTTCCTGAGATTGCTATACTTGAAATTATTTGGAGGAGCTGTACACTCATTTTGGAATGCCTATTTTTACAATGTTAGCCTCACTTTCTTGGTTGATTGGGATTGCATATTATGGTTACTCAGATTTATCACCTAACAGTCAGGATACTCAGGCTTTTCAGGAACATGTCAGAATACACCCAATAGATAGGTGTCTTCAACCACTTCATAGACCGAGAGAATATGGCATTCAAGATTTTGTTATCTCAAATTTGGCCTTGAGAGACATGACAACTCCTAGCATCACCGTTCCTTTCTCAAGGTGGTGTTGAGCATCACAGACATCTTCCAAAGAGATTGTCTTGTTTGGCGAATAATGACCTGAGGGGCAAAAGGACTGCACTTGCCCCTACTGCTGTCAGCGTGCTCACTGTCCGAAATGGACCTCTAGGATGAGGGATAGAGACTGCCGAAGCCTGCCTAGACAGGATAAGATGGTCCTACCAAAATATACCCTGCTTCTATGGAGACTTGTCAGATATCCTAGGCCAGTAGCCACAAGGATAGATGCTCCCGTTATACAGAGAAGTGTTGGATGACTGTCCAGGTAATTAACTGTCATTGTCTTCTCCTAAATTCTGGAAGTTACTTCACGCTTCCAACTTTAGGTATATATTTTCCTTCTCAGGTCTTGATGGTGTTGAAGATTAGATAGTTGAGGTTGTTATTACTTCACATTTCAGCAAAGACACTCAAGTGTTAGAACTCTATTGTTTAAGATAAACAGCCTTAAAGCAATCCCTGTGCATTTTCTCATATCAAAATTTTAGATATTAAATTGTACTTTGTAGTTGTTGTTTGTTAGCAGTAGTTTGACCTCACTTATGTTAGTACCTTCCTCTTTCTCAGACACTGTCTTATGATGATCCCTATAGTATGTAGTTTTATACCTAGTTTAGAACCTTCCTATTTAGACAAAACAGGGAGATGTAGTGGGAAATCAGGAACTATACATGTGAACGATCACGTCAGAGGACTGGAGACGAGCAGGGCGTGGTTAACTGGAAAGGATTCCGGAAGTAGTCCTCTGAGGGAGAGGACCAGGACAGGAAGCCAGCATTCTCTCCCGAGAGTTCCCAACCAGTTGCGCGGGTTTTCGGACTGATGACATGGCTTACGGGGTGCACAGTTTGGGCCAGCGGCGCGGGGGTTCAGACGTGCGGCATGGGGATGAGGAGTTTTCCTTAGAAACGCTCCGGTGCGCTGCAACCTTATCTCTTCATTTTCTCTGAAAACCATCTCTGTTTTGTAAGTGATTTTCACAAAATAAACCCCATTTAAAACATATCTCATGGCGGGTTTTTACCGCGATATTAAGTCTCACGAGAGCAAATTGTCTTAGCTGGAGTTTCTTCTCTTGCCACAACCAAAGACAGAAATTTTCCCTGATGGATAAAGGGAAAATCACTTAAAGGTGCTGTGAAAGGAGCCCCTACTGGAAGATGTGGCTAAAGCTTGGAAAACTGAAAATGATTGTAATATCTTCGGCAACCAAAGTTCTGTGATGAGAGTATACCCCCAAGTTTATAAGGTCACAATCCAGCGTTTGTTGCAAAATAATCTTAGTATCTATACAGTAATTTTTCAGGTCATTGCTCCCTAATTTTTATAATAGTGTATTTTTGGACAGTTTGCTTAAATACAAACTTTTATTATAAGCAATTCTGCTATCAAGACTACTATCTTTAACATAACGAAAAGGGAGTTCATGGTTATCTGTGCTCCACACACATCAAATGCTGATAGGCACTATTGATGAAGGCTTTTAAAAAGATACTCCTTCACATCCACTGAAGAATTAAAGGCTTATACTCAAGATCTGGGAAATATAAGGTCTATTAGAGACATAGGACATCAGCGTATGGTTCTCTCTCTCTCTCTCTCTCTCTCTCTCTCTGTATGTGTGTGTGTGTGTCTGTGTGTCTGTGTGTATGTGTGTGTGTGTGCATGTCATGGTACATATAAAGATATCAGTTAACAAGTTGAAAGAGCAGTTACTTTCCTCCACCTTGTAAATTCTAGGGATAAACTCAAGGGATCAGACTTAGCAGCACACACCTTCACCCTCTAAGAAGTGAGAACTCTTACCTATCCCAATTACTACACTTTCAGTGTCATTTGGTATAGTTTATTTTTTCCAAACAGGAGCGGCATTGTGAGAACAAGGCAATCGATGTATTGCTTTTCACATTCTTGGAGTCTTTACAATGTTCAATCAAAATTGATATAAATTGTGACATGGTCTCCACAATAGTACTTTTGTTACTGTTCTTAGCATATACAAAAGTAAAATGAAATTTTAGAAATATATGAACAATGTCCCACTTTACCTGGCCTCTCCCAGGTAAAGCTGAGGTGGTTTAGTGATCTTTCTAATATGTAGGATTCAATTTAGTAACATGTGTCGATTTTGGTTTCCTTCTCTTTGGTCACTGGAGACTTGTTATCTCTTAGTTTCCAAGAATAAAGGCTTTGCGTTGTTTCTAAACTCAGCATCCTGGAAAGTGACTGTCTTTACTAAAATGACCAGAACATTCCATCCAACTAGGGATAGACTGAAGAACTTGGGATGAAAATCAATATTCTCAGAAGGCTACTCTTGCTAACACAGCTCTGAAAATTATTCTATGACTTCCTTGCAATGGTATTTGTCCATCTCATTTTCTCAATGGGGTCTCAAAAATTCATTTTGACACAGTTTTTAATAGATGTAAGGCCCAGAAGAAAGCACAGTGTTCTCTCTTTTTCTATAACAAGATGCTTCCAGGTTTCAGACAGGATTTTATTTATTTATTTTTTAGAAGAGAGTCATAAAAGGGAGCAGTCCAGAGTGCTCTGTGCTGTTGTGGGGGGGCAGCAATGAGTTAGCAACATTTTTTTGCTGAGATACAGAACAAAAGACTATCCTCTCTCCACTGCCACATGCACACATCTTTTTTTCTGGGGACACCTTTTTCCTCCATTCACCATTCATCCACCCACAGCTTAGTGTTTCCCAAACGTTGTATGTCCCCATTCATCTCTCAGAGGCAAGGTCCACAAACAATTTTATATATATATCAATAATATATAACTTTTAATAATGACTCTAGCGTATGTAGACAATCACAACCAAGTTATCATTTTAATTCACTGACCAGTATCAGAGGAGGAAAAAGGAAGAGACTACATACATATATGCCTGAGTGATATCTTCATGTGAACATGAAGGTTAGATACATGCCTGAGATGCATCTTCATGCATGCATGCATGAATGTTTCGAAGACTGATTCTCTGAGTTTCCAGAAAAAAAGTCCTCACTATAGAGTCTAAACTCAGTATCATAAAAAGCATGGCTTCGTGTAAATGATTGGGAAGTTCCACATAGCAAGAGGTAGACTGACATAGTCAGGAAAGTAGCAGGAGAAACAACTTCAGCAAAGTCTTCTCTGATTTCAGTTGTGATTTACCCTGTGCCTTTTCTAATTTTTTCACATGAATTTTACTAAAGATACATGGCATTTTTTTCTTTGTTTATCTTTCTATTTTCATTTAAGATAAATTTTTTTCTCTTATAATAGGTTCCTATCTCCCTATGCTGATTGGGGAAATTGGTCTGTAATTCTCTTTGTTTGTGTTTATGTGGTTTGGGAATCAGGGTAACTGTAGCTTCATAAAACAAATTATGCAAATTTCCTTCAGTTTTCATTTTGTGGAACAACTTGAGAAGTATTGGCAGCATCTTCTTTCAAAATTAGGCAAAATTCTGTGCTGAAAACATCTGGGCCCTGTTTTTTGTTTGCTTGTTTTTTTTTCTGTTTTTGTTGTTGTTGTTGTTGTTTTGTAGATTTTTAATTACTGCTTTTATTTTACAAGAGGTTATAGGTATGTTTAAATTGCTCATCAAATCTTGATTTAATTTCGGTAAATGGTGTATCAAGAAATTTACCTATTTCTTTGAGAGTTTCCAATGTGATTTCCTTAGTGTCTGTTGTCATGTCTCTCTTTTTATCTCTAGATTTGTTAATTTGAATTTTCTTTCTTCCTTTTAGCTAATGTGGATAAAGTATTTGTCAGTCTTACTGATTTTTCTTGAAGAACCAACTCTTTGCTTCATTTATTCTGTGTATTTTGTTTGTTTGTATTTTATTGATTTCAGCTCTGAGTTTGATTATTTCTTGCCATTTAATCCTTTTTGAGATTGATTTTTTTCTTTTTCTTTTAGGGTTTTCAGGTGTGATGTTAAGTCACTTGTTAAGTTTTATTTTATTTTTACATAGACACTTAGTACTATGACCTGCCTTCACTGTTTTTCATAACTTTGGGTTGTTGTGTATTTATTTTCACTAAATTCTAGAAAGTCTTTAATTTGTAATTTTCTCATGATGCTAGAAGATGCTCTGAAAGCTATCAAAGGAGAAAAGTAGTCATCAATCTGATTTAGTTGTGAACCCCACAAGCTACAATAAAAGCTTCCTCACAAGATATTACAATTGGTACAGTTAATGTCATGAACATTATGGGAGTAACAAATAACTTTCTCACTAGCTTTGAGTCCTGCTCTGCAAAATGAAAACCATATATGACAACATTATTGGGCTTATAACATATGACTAGGCAGGTCATCAATTGCTGCTAAGTGGGCATAATATTAAATAGACTACTAATGACTCATTGTTATACCCATAGATTCATATGTTTTCCAATACTCAACTGAGACACTTCTATTTATAGTAGGTTTTGATTAATACAGCAATCTGCAGCTGACCAAGTTGAAGAGAATAAGAGACTGAAGGATACTCAGCCCTCAAAAGTACATGTATTTGTACCCTGCTTTCAAGGCTGAGGAATCCTTGAAGTAAAGTGGATAGACAGAGAATGAAAGCTAGGGTCAGTGGATGACTACATAGAAACATCATCTTCTGAACAGTGTAGGGCAGCTGCACTCACAAAGTTACAACAGCATACACAAAAGCTGTTTCATCTCAAGCCAGACGAACTTCCAGCATGGAGTGGGGTCATGGGCATGCAGTCTCACAGTCAGCCATGGAGCTGTTAGTAGTTGTTGAGAGAAAGTCCTTCTCTGGTTAAGTTGTGACCATCATCCGGTGGAAGACCATGTATCCAAGACTAATTGTGCAGAGTTTGTCTGGAAGGATTAAAGAAAAGGAAGGATACAAAGTTGAATGGGTAAGAAAAGGGACTTGATCTGGGAAGAGTCGAGGGGATGAATATAATCAAAATACATTATGCAAAACTTGCAATGAACTAATTAACAATAATAAATGGTAGAAAATATTAAAAATTATTTTATGCTGTTGATTATATAACTATAACTAATACCATTTTTTATAATCTGATACTACAGTCCCCACCCATACTCTGAATTTTGATACTTATAGTTAGAACCAAACTACTCAACACAAATTAGTCAAAACAAAAGAAATAAGTAATCTTCTCAAAAAAGGTTAATAAAAGGAGTAAGTCTATTTTATTTCTAATAATCGTTACTATTGATTCAAATTGCTGACTTTTTACACAGTGGTCATTGCTACCTGTCAAGTCTAGGCCAAGATTTTGGGATAGCACTCTTACTTATATATCTGATTCTTTACAAACAAATTCAAGATCAGGCTAATGGAATAGGTAGGTAAAATGGTAATGTGACCATTCATATCTAGATAAGAAATCTGCCAAGTATACTCTTCAATTTAGGAATTATAGTTGTACACAAAGCTACCAGTTTTAGAATGCATATACATGACAGATATACTATTTTTCACAATATTTTCATTTGTTAATTTTCATAGAAATTTATCAAATGAAGTCCTAATTACAGCTTCATTGTGTAGATAGATGAACAATTTTGGCTGTATAAAAAGGTAACTTAAAAAGACATAAACTGACATGGATGTACACAATTATGCGAATGACCAAAATCCAAAATTGTAACAATATTGAATGTTAGCAGAAAGTGGGACAACAGGAAGTCTTATTCATTGCTGATGGAAATGCAAAATGATTCCACTTTGGAGACATAGTAGAATTGTCTTCAAAATAAAATCACAAAATTCAACAATTATACTACTTGATAGTCACCCAAAGAAACAATTATATGCACATAGAACAGATACATATATATTTTATAAAAGATTTACCCATAGTGGCTAAAACTAGCAAGCAGGCAAGACATATAGACACATAAATTGTCATACATCTAGACAGTGGGACATTAATTAGTGTTAAAAGTAAATAAACTGTCAATATATAATAAGACAAAAGAAAACACTGAAAAATCTGTGAACTATATGATTCTAAACTCCTAACATTCTGGAGAAAAAAAATAATATGAAGGTTAAAAAAAACTCTACAGAGATTGTTCCCTGGGGAGAGGGAAGCAGGACAGATGTTTTTATGAACAACAATATAAAATAGCCTTTATACAATATGATAAAATATACATATATGATACTTAGTTCCTGACATCATACATTTATCTGAAAACATTCATAAGTGATCAACTTGTGGCCATTCTTGTTTATCAAAATTCTTCTGGTGTCCACATCTTCCCTAAATAATTATTTTGAATTAATTATATGTTTCACTTTGTTTAATCTACAAATATTTTGACATTTATCTCTAAAAGGACCTATGTTAAAATGTATATATAACCACATGAATCCTCAAACTTACAAACAATTCCTGTCTCTTTAAAATGTTTCATGCAACTATTTTATAATTTGTTTTCATCAGGATACAAATAACATCCATACATTGTAGCTGTTTGTTGTTGTTGTTGTTTTATTACACTAGAATTGAACTCTGGGCATTGAGCATGCTTACCAAGCACCCTGACAACTAAGCTATATCCCCAGCTCTGTTTTTCTTATGTCTTAATCGATTGAACATTGCCCTCCTTTACAGTGATCTATTTGATGGAGTCACTGGGTCATTCATTCTACATAGCTTACCCCAGGCTGCACATTATTGACTGACTCTGTGCCACCTTATAACCTACTCCTCTGTCTACTACAATTACTATAAACTGGCAATTAGGCACAAAGGTTTAAAAGGATTTTAGCTGGATGTTTTTCCACTATTCATGTCTTATGGGTAACATTGAATATTGAATGTAGTCCTCATTGATCTAGGTAAATGCAATATCTGTTTGTCTTGATCTTTTGATGTTAATTAAAGTTTATTAACAGTGCCTACAGCCATTATTTCATCAAAGGTTTCAAAATCAGTAATGCTTCCACTCTACCATTTTTTTCCATTCAGATAAATATAGCTATAATGAGACCTTTCTCTCATCAACATGTGAGTATCCTGAGACACAATTTATAAATATGCAGGATACACACATGATCTGTTCTTCTCCTTGCCCATTTTCAACACAATGAACTAGACATCTGCCTACAACTTTACCCAGGTACTCAACAGCATCATAGTATAATTGCAAATGCATACATTTAAACATATTGAAGCACTTTAATCTATGGTGCTTGTTTGCTTTACAGCTTCTATTCTCTTATCTTTAACCAGTGATACTTTATTAATCTTGAATCTTCTGAGTCATTTAGTACCTTGCTAAACATTAGAAAATTTGCCTTGGCTTTGTAGCAAGAGAAAATGGTAAGCCAATCTTGTGTGTGGTGAGCTCCTGGAAGCAGTTTTTTTTTTGTTTTTTTGTTTTTTTGTTTTTTTTTTTTAAAAAAAAAAAACAAAAACAAAAACAAAAAAAAAACTTCAATTCATGTTATAGAAGATGCTTCTAGAAAATGATTTACTTTACATACTTCTCTTGCTTATGATTTTTGGGTTTGTTTTATTCCTTGTAATTTTTGGTGTACAAATCTATGAAATAATTTTTTTCTTTTGGAGAAAAAAAGCTATATCATATCACCTGATGCTATTATTTCATGTTCACACAGTTTGATTTCATATATTTTCTTCTATATCTTCTTTATCTCATGCTGAAAATCTTAATCTACAATAATGTCAATGAAGTTACTTATTTTATTTACCTTTATTGGATTTATTTTGTATTCTATGTGTATAAGTGTTTTGCATACATGTATGCCTGACACCCACAGAAGAGGGCATTGAATCCACTGGAACTTGAGAAACTGATGGTTGTGAGGCACCACATAGTTTCTGAGAATAGAATCTGAATCCTCTAGAAGAGCATACAATATTCTTAGATACTAAGCCATCTCTCTGACCTTTAATTGTATTTATCTTAAAGTATGCATGCAAGTAGTGCTTCTGAATAATAATATACAAAACTGTGAATGTCTCAGCTGGAAAAAAAAAGTTTATTGCACAAGACAATGACTTGAGTGTGATTGATTCCCAGAACCCACAGTGGAAAAAGAGAACCAGTTCTGGGAAGCTGTCCTCTAGCTGCCACACTCCAGATATGGCAAGTGTGCACTTGTTCAAATCTGCCTCTCTCTCACACTATATATAGATACAGATACAGATAGATAGAGAGATATACATATAGATATAATCATACAACGCTATTATAGAAATAAATTTATAAGAATATTACAATTACTTTTTAGTAATTTTTATACAATTATAAAAAAGTAAATTTTATGCAATTTAGCATTTTTATATAATATTAAACATCTTACTATGTCTTCACCATCAATTCTGTCCTTAGGTGAGATCACAGGACATACAAATAAACTGTGTTTGTGTCGTTGGAATATGTCATTTCTTTTTTTCCTTTTTTTATTATTATGAATAGAGAAGTCACATTTTCTATCCTTGTATATCCTTATTCAAGGTCCCTTCCCCCTCCCACCACATCAGGTCATTCTCTCTTCTCCACATCTCCCCATCCCCCACATGGACAGGTGGTCCCAAGGTCCCAAGGTCCCTATATTTCTTACTTCAGCCTCCACTCCTGGGAAATCCAGTTTTCTCCCCTCAACATCAACACTGAGTTAGGGTTAGGGTTATGTCCTTTCTGTGTGGTTATACACAGAATAACAGTATATAACTGGTGGTTATACACCAGTTTAGTGCTGATAATCTTATCTACTTGATGCTTTGAACTTAAATTTTTTGTTATGATTATGTAAATTATTAAATATTGTCAGAATCCAATACAAAAGAAGGTACATTCAACTAAAATTTAAAATCTCCTGGGAACTTACCAAAACCTATTCAATTCATACAATCAACAAAAACCTAAGATATCTGGAGACTTTCATAACTGTATTTGGAGGTGTAATTTATGAAACAATGTATTTAACCCTCAATATTTTACACTCATTATTAACTACATACTTTTTAAATTCATGATTGTCAATATAATACATGAAAATAGTCACTATTTCTTTATATAGCTGTACAAAATTCCAATATAGATCTAACATGCAACACAAAGAGTTCTTGATGGATGGATGGACCTGTTTGTTACTTTTGTGATAACAATTAGGCTTTGCCAATGGGCTTTTGTATGTGATGTTCACATATTTTTGCAAGCCTGTTTGGGCAAACAATAAAATTAAGTTTATATAAATTAATAAAAACATATATGTTAATTAAAATTTAAAATATTCAAAAACAAAAAGCAGGAAAATATTTCTTGAAGGCATAATGTGAAAATTGTGATATAACATCTATCTGTAAAAATTATCCAGAATTAATCAAACAGCCAAGTAATTAAGAACTATGAAACAAAGAATAAAGGCACAGAGAACAGACCAAACGTTTTAGAAAATGGTGATGGAAACTTCAGGTGAAACAGGAGTCTTGGCAAAAGCACTGTTTGAAGAGGTGGCAGCTGAGAATATTTAAAACTGATGGAAATCTAAATTATCAAAACAAACACACAAATTAAATTAAATGTAAATTGAAGTTCTTTCTAGATGCATAAGATTGTACACAATGAAGACAAGGGGGACCGGACAAAAGACTGAAGGACAACATACACTGGAACACTTCTGACACCAGCTTTCCCAGGTACAATAGAAAAACCCAGAAACACAGTGAGAGGACATATTCAGAGCTGACAAAGAACAGCAGTCAAGCTACAACTGAATACTCAAATAAATAAATAAATAAGTAAGTAACATTGCATGGAGAAAGAAAATAAAAAAATGTTTTATTTTTTTTCTTTATTTATTTTGTATTTATCAAGAAAAACAGTAAAATGAATTTAAAATGCTGAGAAGTTAACAATAACTATAAAGAAGATAAAAATCATAAGCATGACTTATCAAGGGCGATAATGCAAATAAGATTGCTACACATATATTTACTTCGTGTTCAGCTTTCCCTCTGAATTTTTTTTCCATCCCTGTATATCCTTATTCAAGATTCCTTTGTAATTTTTTCACCAACAGACCTCTAAGAAGAATGAAAATCTAAAAGATACATATTAGAAGGAAAAAAAATATTTTCTGACAAAACCCTAAAATGAACATAGAAAGTAAACAAAAAAAAAAAAAACTATTGTGAACCTACGGACAAATATAACTATCAGGAAATAGTAGGCTTGGTTTATAGGCATCCAAAAATAAAGTCTATTAAAACACCAGACAACATTGTAAAACATCTGTGAAATGCATTACTTAATTAAAGCTCTCTAACCAGGCTGTTCACTTTGACAGGAAGGAGAGTAAGGCTATTGATTAGTTTTAGAATGAAGTGTGCATTTTTAAATTTCCACAGAAACAATCGATTACATCCAAAGAGAGAATAGAACTTTCAAACAAGTAGAAAAATTGATAGTAAGATAATTATTTAATCTTAAATTAAACAAGCTAGAGGAAAGAGTGGAGATAAACTACACTACCTTAAGACAGTCTAAACAGATGATCAGTATAAAATAAGATTTAAAAGGTTCAAATTTTTCACTGTTTAAATCTGTCTATTCAGAAGAAAACATGTTCCAAGTGTTTTAGACATATTTCTCAATTACCTACAAAAGATATTTTTTAAAGCTAATAAAAAAAGAGTTGGAAATTAATTAGTTGGAAATTCACTAAACAAAGTTGTTACTATTTTCTTTTGTCAATTAAACCTAAGACAGAGGCAATATTAAGGGTAATCTACTTGAACTTTGTTCCAGGAAAAATGATATACCTTCAACATTAGCAATTTTTTAATTATAAATAAAGTTATGGAATCGTGACAATGAGCCATAGTCATTATAAAAGAAATAGATGATATAAATAAAAAATATTTGAACCACACAATTAATATGATAATTAGATGATCAAAAGACTTAGGTTGATTCAAGCACCTAACAATAAAAATATATTCACCATTCACCTAAGTATATATTATTGGAAAAGGCTGCATAATAAGCTATGAAACAAATCTCACATATATGTATATACATAAGCATATAACATGCATACACAGAGAAAGAAATGAAAGGGGAAACATAGAACACATTATTAAATATAATGCCACTATTTTAAATTAGAAAAACCCTCACTCTCCTATCCAAACTTTTCTTTCAGCCAGGTTCTACATCTCTGGCACCACAGCCTACCTACTGAGTACACCTGATTCTCCCTTCTATGCACCCTCTTCAATCCCCACAGCTAACATGGCTGTCATATACAGGTCCTGAGACTAGTCTGAACAACTTATCTGGGATCTTCCCCAACCTCTAGATTCCAACCTAGATCTTCCCTATCCTTCCAAACCCTATAGACCCCTAGTATGCCACATTCATTCTCTTTGAATAGCCAGGTCTTATATATCTTGTGCCACAGTCAAGCACAGTGACTTTACCTGATCTTCCCCTTCATGTAATCTCTCAACCCCACTGCTGATCTAGCCCTTGTCTCATGTCTAGTGTCCTGGTTTAATCTGGACAGAATTCCCTATACTGCATCCAACCTGGCACCTGTTAGGACCCTTCCCATACCATACACCCTGGCATGCTAATCAAAACAATCTGCTCTATCTGGTCCTTCTTGCTCCACAATCTGTCTTACTCTTGTGCACCCTACCCAAATACCATATCTACCTCATGTCCCATATCCCATGGCCCAGCCAAGTCTGGATAGCCCTGATGACACTACCCCCAAAGTCCAGGCTTGAGTCAGAATTCACATCCTGAATGTCAATCTAGATTCCTGCTACCACCTGAGCTCATTTCATCTAAGCCATATCCAACCTTCAGGCACAATCTGAAATCACAAAGACAAATCTAGGATTTGAAAACCAAATTTAATAAAGACATAGCACCAACAAGGAGAAGTCCAGATGAAATGAAGATGGAATTGAAAAATTCAATAACCCAACAAGAAAACTCTAGAGAAAGCATTGCAAGTAGAAAGTATCCAACAGAAGATAAAATACCAGACTCAAGATAAGGCAGAAGAACTATATCAAACGAGCAAAGAACATGAAAATGAAAATAAAGACATAGAAAAGGAACATGCATGAAATGTGGGACACCATAAAAAGACCAAATATTTTCATTATAGTATTAGATGAGGGAGGGAAAAAAATCTCATGGCAATGGTATAGACCAGATATTAAAAAAGATCATAGAAGAAAACTTCCTAAAAGTAAGAAAACATATACCCATACAGATATAAGAAGCACACAAAAGCTCAACTGGACAAGACCAAAAAAGAAAATCCCCATAGCATATCATAGATAAAACCTTATGTGTAAAGAGCAAAAAAAATACTGAAAGCTGCAAGAAGGGAAAAAAAAACCATAATCATACATAAAGGAAAAGCCATTTAATCCAAATAACCACTGCTTTCTCCATTGTAAGTGTTTAACCTTGAGGATCCAGGATCAATAAGTTCTAAGCATTACAAAGACCAAGACTGCCAACCTAGACTACTGTGCCCAACAAAATTATTCATTATAGTTGAAGGAGAAAGAAATACTTTCCATGATGTAGACAGGCTAAACTGACTCATACGCAGAAGACTAAACCTAAACAAAATACAGGAAGCAACACTTTGGACTGAAGTAAGGAATGGGCTTAGTCAAAAATAAACGAAGCAATAATTTCTGATGCACAGAGTACCACTGAGAACATAAACAAAAATCTTGCAACAATGACTGTTACCAACACATATTTTACAGTAAAAACTCTAGAAATCTAATGCCTCAATTCTAAAATCCAAAGTTGCAGGCTGGTTGCATAGATCAAATAACACAACTCATTTGTGTGTTGTCTTCAAGAAACTTAGCTTTAAAGATAGTCACCATATTATAGTAAAAGGCCGCAATCAAAAGGACCAGGAACCAAGCAGGTAATGCTATCCTAATATTTGACAAAACTGACTTCAATTAAAACTAATCAAAAGAGTTAAAGACAAACATTTCATTCTGACCAAGGCAACAATTAACTAATAAGACATTATTGAAAGTACAGGGGCATACTCTTTAATCCCAACACTTGGGAGATAGAAAACAACATTGTCATAATGAATATATCTGCAATAAACTTGGATACACTAATTTTGGTAAAAAGTATACTACTAAAATTAAAACCACAAGTTGACATCAACCCATTAATAATAGGTGATTTAAATACCATAGTTTCTCCAATAAATTGGTTTAGCTGCACAAAAATAGAGTCAAATGATATCTATTTGTATTAAATGAATGTATCACCCAAACACCAATAAACATACATTCTATACAGCAGCCCTAGAATCCTCTCTAAAACAGACCACTTCTCAAGACACAAAATAAACCTCAACAAATTAAGAAAGATTTAAGGAACTCTATGTACCCTATCTGATTATAATGCAAAAAAAATGGAAAGCAAACAAATATTTGAAATTATAAAAAATTATTGATATAAAATCTCATTGTTGAATGATGAATGTGTCAAAGAATAAATTAAGAAAGAAACATAAAACACTCATGGAACTAAATTAAATTAAAACACAAAACATCAAAACTTCTGGGACACATTAAAAGCAATCACACACAAAAAAAGTTATGATTCTGCATGCCCATATTAGAAAAAAAACACAGAAAATGCACAAATAAGTAACTTAATGATGCTACTATTTTTTTTGAAAACCAAGAATAAGCTAGATCTAAATCTAATAGATAGTGGGATAAGAGTCATGGAATAAATTAATGGAATAGAAACAAAGAAAATAAAAGCAATGAATCTAAGAGCTAGTTCTTTGAGGACATAAGCAAAATCAACAAATGCATGACCAAACTACCAAAATGAAAGAAAGATATGCACAAATTAACAGAATTAGAAATGAACAGGGATATATTACTCTAGATATCAAAACTGTAAAAGGTCATGAGGGAATACTTTAAAAAAACTTGTGTTCTGTTAAATTGGAAAATCTAAAAGAAACTAACACCTAACCACCAAAATTAAGCCAAAAAAAACCCCTAACAATCTAAACAGATCCATAATATATGAAGAGGTTGAGACAGTAATAAAAGGTCTCCCTACTAAGAAAGACTCTGGCCCAGATGGATTCACACACACCAGACTTTTAAGGAAGATTGAAAGCCAATCTTTCTTGTTTTTATTTATTTATTTATTTAAAGAGCTTTTTTTTTTTCCATATCTACCACTGCTCCCTCTCCCTTCCCTCCTCCAAGTCCTCTCTCTCAGCCTCTCCCAGTCCCCCCTAACCTCTTCATCCTCCCACCCCTTCCCCAAGGAGATCAGGGAATCCCATGGTGAATCAGTTCAGTCTGGCGTGTCCAGTTGAGGTAGGTCTGATTCCCTCATCTCAATATCAAGGCTGTTAGGTGTTCCTCTGTAGGGAATGGGTTCTGCGATGTCAGTTCATGTATCAGGAATACACTCTGATCCTACTCCAAGAGGCTCCACAAACTGCCCAAGCTGTGATTTGTCATCTACCTTTCAAGGGTTTAGTTCCTTTCCCTGTAGATTCCTCAGTGATTTTTTCAGAGTCAGTGAGCTCCCAATAGCTCAGGTCAGCTGTTGCTGTGTCTCTTTCTCATGATCCCTTTGCTCATCTACTCTCTCCCCTCTGTCTGTCTCTTCAGCTGGACCAGGAGCTTGCCCTGGTGCTAAGCTATGGATCTCTGCTTCTGCTAACATCCATTGCTGGATGATGGTTCTATAATGAAAATTAGGGTGGTCATTCATTTACTATAGGGGAAGTCCTGTTTAGGCATCCTCTCTACTATTGCTTAAAGTCCTAGCCAGGGACATCTTATGGGTTCTTAGAGGTTTCTTAGCAACAGGTATCTTTCTAACCCCACAATGCCTCCCTCTATCAAGATAACCATTTTTTTGTTCACCCTTTCTGTTGCTCTTCCCACTCAATCATCTCCTTCTCTCATGATTTGTTCCCACGATCCCTTGCTTGCTCTCCATTATGATCCATTTTGTAAATATACCACATTTTTTTAAATCCATTCTTCAACTGAATGGCATCTAGGTTGTTTCTAGGTTCTTGCTATTATGAATAATGCTGATATGAACATAGATGAGCTAATGCCCTTGAGGTAAAAATGTACATCCATATGCTGTCATCTGTGTTTTTGATCTCACCATTCTGTCAGTTTTAAGATGGAATCTCTACGTTGTTTTGAATTGCATTTCTCTGATGGCTAAGGTTGTTGAGCAATTCTTTAAGTGTCTTTCGGGCACTTGAGAATCTTCTGTTGGGAATTCCCTTTTTAGCTCTGAACCCCATTTTTAATTGGATTATTTAGTTTTTTAGCCTCTAGTTTCTTGACTTCTCTCTATATATTTTAGAGATCAGTCTTCTGTCAGATGTAGGGTTAGAGGCAGAAGCACCTAAGCACCAGGCTGAGATCCAGGTACAGCCTAAAAGACAGAGGGGAGAGAGTATATGAGCAAAGAGATCATGAGGAACAGACCCACAGAAACAGCTGACCAGAGGCATTGGAAGCTCACTGACTTTGAAATAATCACCAAGGAAACTTCATGGAAAAGAACTAAACCCTCCAAATGTAGATGACAGTCAAAAGATGTGGGTAGTTTGTGGAACCTCTTGTAGTAGGATCAAAGTGTATTCCTGGTGTATGAACTGACATCTCGGAACCCATTCCTTACAGTGGAACATGTAACTCAGCCTGGATACTGAAATGAGGAACTCAGACCTACCTCAACTAGATGTACCAGACCAAACTGATTCACCTTGGGATTCTTTGCTCTCTTTGGGGAAGGGATAGGGGGTTAGGGAGGTAGGTTGAGGGAAGACTGGAAGGAGGGAAGGGAGGAGGAGCAGTGATAGACATGGCAAAAACTTTTTAAATAAAAAAAAGTAATAATGTATGTACACACAGAGCAGGTGCCAGAGGGGGAAAATGGTGCAAGAATTAAAAAAAAAAAAAAGAAAGAAAGAAAGAAAGAAAAGAAAAGAAAAGAAAAGAAAAGAAAAGAAAAGAAAAAAAAGAGCTATATAGGTACTATGGCAACACATATAAGAGTCATTGTCAGGAATAAAACTAGCCATAGCATTTTGGGCCATGCTAAAGGACTATAGCATAAGGGAAGAAAAAGCAGCCTCTTAGCTATTGTGCATATCAACATTGCCAGCATTGCTATATGTTGTCATCCTTGGCTCTTTTAATCAGCTGTTTTATACACAACTTAAACTTTTTAAAATTTAATATTTTATGATTCTGTGTTCTGAAAAAATGCATTGAGATTATATCATACCTTTAGAAAGTTCTTGGATTAAAAGGACAACAAGCTCATACTGTGGGTGCCAGATTCAGGATTCCAGATCATTGTGACACTCAGGAACACTGGACTGAAAACGTGATGAATTAAAAAGGACAAATTTTTTACATTTAGAATTAAAAAGTCCATTGTACGAGCACAGTCTTGGTATACCCTGATTTCCTTTAAAGAACTAATATCTGCTGAAGGAGATAATTCCTTGTAATAGACTGCAAATATTCATAATTCCATTTATATAGAACTTCAGAAAATAAAAGCTGATCAATGGTGACATTAAGCAGGTATATCAGTGTAGCCAGAAGTTTCTGGCCTGGCCTATCCCTGAGGTTCGGACCCACAGTGACACAGCCTCAAGTCCCCAATAATCACACAGAGGTTTATATTAATTACAAAGTGTTTGGCCTATGGCTTGGGCTCATTAACAACTAGCTCTTACATCTGAACTCAACCTGTTTTTATTAATCTGTGTATTCCCATGTGTTCTGTGGCTTACCTGTGTCCCGTTACATCTTGCTTTCTTAGTGGCAGCTTGCAGCGGCTCCTCAACTCTGCCCTTTTTCATCTCTGCTTGGATTTCTTGCCTGCCTCTAAGCTGCCTTGTCATAGGCCAAAATAGCATCTTTATTAACAAATGGTAATAAGGTATATTCACAGCATAAAAATAGACATCCCGCATAAGGTCAGTGCTTGCCTGGAGTCAGAGGCAGGGGGACTCATGACTGAAAAGGATGTCTGTGAACAGTTGAAGTGACAAATATGTATAATCTATAGAGTGAGTAAACAAGATGCTAAAATGATTGCTAAAATTCCACCCAACTTCACCTCTGCAAAGAGAAGGGACAGCAGAATACTGTAATAGCACCATAATGTTCTGAATCAGTCAGTCCACATCTGAAACGTCAGGTTTTATTATGAAGGATGAGTAATGAAGAGAATACTTGAAATGGGGATACAAGAGATTTCTCCAAAACACTAGTAATCATCCCAGAAGTCCAGATTCTTGAGGCATCACAACACAGGAGAAAATCAGAAGCAGAGTTGTACTGTATTAAAAATTAGAGTTGATGTGTGTAAGTTGTAAAGAGGCAGAAATATCTCAAGACACAGAAGTTGAATTTCCCTGCTATTCATAATGGTCTGAATTATCTCTTCTTGTACCAGGTGGCCTGTCAATCGAAGTCATTAAGTGAACAAATTGTACTCCAGGGAAGAAGTAGATGTCACTGTCTAGAGACCTAAGAAAATGGAATTTGACCCAGCCTCATTGGTGGAAAATATTTGAAGAAGTAAATAGCAGAGAGAGGAATAGAGTGGATGCTGGGAGAAGGGCACTGTGCACGAAATATAATGATTAAAAGTAAAAAGTAGCTGGGTTGTTGTAATATCCTAAGAAGCAAAGCTAAAACACACTGTTATTGTTTAAAAAAAGCACATAAATTAGCCCAAAAATAATAAGGACCTTGACATTAAAACAGGAGCTTTAATACTTGACTATAATGCGCCAGCTTTGGAGGGCAACCCTTTCAAATGCTTCTCACAGTAGATTGTCTGGCTTCCTCATTCATATCCTTAACAAAGAAGGTAATTTAAGGGAAGGCAGCCTCTGCAGTTTGCTTCTGAGCTTCAGAGGGTAAATCACATCTGTGGAGAATTAGAAGGAGAGAAAGTGAATTGTATTGAGGGGATAAGCAAAGACTCAAAATAGACGGCTATTGTCAATCCCAAATCCTCACATGCTCTCTACGAGTAATAGGACATGAAGTGGCAGCTTCTTAAGAAAGGAAAGTAGAAATGAGTAACAGCAGTAGCAACAATTAAGGGAAAAAGAAGAAATGCAAAAAGATGTCATGAAGAAAGATAGGCTGTTCAGGTGATTCCCGTGCCCAGCTAGCTCAGGTCATGTGTTTTTAGGCTGTGAGTTGGTGGATCTCAAAAGAGCAGACAAGCACATGTGAGTATCATATATTTGCCTTATTTGTGTATCATTATGTTTTCTGAGAATAATGGATTCTCTGCTTCATTGAATACAGTAGTTAAAAACAAGTAAAAATTAAATGTTGACTCAGTCTAATTAAGGTATAATTTTCAGTACAGCATTGGAGAGAATAAGAGAGTAAAAAGAAATTTATTAGACATGTAGACGTAGAGCAATATAGAGATATTTTATGTGAAATGTATATGGAGAAATTTGGACCAAAATGTCCTTATGAGTCAGGTATTTCATCAAGGCAACAGTTATGACAGTTATATTGTAAGCTATACATTATTTCTTATGCATTAAAAATTCTAGAAGGTGAAATTACCTACAACAAAATTAAATTTCTAAAGCCCAAGGCAAAAGAACCAAATCCAACATTTTCTCCCATTATTATTTAGATAAACATTGTTGTCTTGTTCAAATAACTCTACATGTGAAAATATATTTAAATTTTTATCATCATTTAAATGAATTCAAATAAAACTGCATTCTGGTCTATTTTACTTATTGCTAAAATTGAGATGATAAATGCAGTTTATTGGTCATGGGATGGGTAACAAAATGGCCATATTGTGAGAGAACTGAGTGTTTCAACTTTTAAAAGAATATAATCTAATCTATCATAAGTATTTTGGTTAAGTCTTTAACATCTAGGAAGACATTCTTTAGTAAACAAGGGGAAAGTAGAAGAGAATCAACACAAAATGTTTGAGGAACCAGAGTATTTTCCAATACTATAGACAATTTAAATGTCTTCTCATTGGGAATAAATCATAGTTCACACATAAAGCAGAATATTACATAACTATTTGAAGAGATGAACTTGTATGCTAATATGTGTCAACATATCATATCAAATAAAATGAGACTAGAATGTATATATAAAGTTCTATGCTAGATTACTGATTCAATATGTGATACGGGATGTCTTTTTGTATGCTGCGAAATACCATTGGATAATCAAGAAACTGTTTTGATCTACAGCAAGCCAGTTTATAGGTGGGCAGAAAATCTAAGCATAGATAAAGAAAAAGAAGGGTAGAGTCAGAGAGAGAAGCTGTGAGCTACTGTCAAGAGAGAAAGATGTAAAGGAACTCAGGTAAGTCATGAGCCTTGTGGCAAGACATAGATTAATAGTAAGGGGTTGAGTTAAGATGCAAGAGTTAGCTAGCAATAAGCCTCTACTATAGGCCAAACAGCTTAAGTTAGTATGAACCTTTGTGTGATTATTTGGGACAAAGAAGCTGAGGGCAGTCTATTTGGAACTGCTGGTCCAGATCTCAGGGCTCTAGGTTGGGCCAGAAACTTCTTATTACAAATATGCTTTACAATTTAAATTGAATATACTTATGAAAAAATTTGCAAGGCCATTATTAGTTGTTAAATATGTCTGGGTAAGATTATATGAACCTTTTCACTTTCTAGTCCATTAAGATAGACTATAACTTTGTGAATTTTGAGTTTATATTGTGATCAGCTGAACAATTTGATAGTAGACACTAATAACGATCCCTAAGGGAATCAATTGCCACATCAGCATGTAGCTGAGGCAAAATGTTGTCAAGGTTCTTAGCATTAAGAAGGCTAATATCAAAAAAAAGAAGTCTAATATTCTTGAAGCTAGACAATGGGATGTGCCACCTCATACATGGCAATGCCTGCAGACTGCTTCAGAAACAATAATAAGTTCTATTATGGTTTCAATAAAGAATCCAGAAAATCATGGACAATAGGCATAAGGAAGTGTCATTAATTTCAACTGACAATGGTTTATTTTTGGGAAACGGGACAGTCAGAGAACAGAATGATCAAGCTGCAGTATAGCCAGGATACTAATGGCCCCATTGTTCAGAGGGTGAGAGGCCTCCGAAGTCAGGGCAACATCAGTGTTCAGGGGAAGCAGGAGAAAGATCCACACAGGGAGGATGCTTCAATCCTTGGATATAGTTATTGAGAATCTACTACTGGCCAGTTATTATATCAGTTCATGTGCAACAATTTATTACCTATACAAAGCACAATGGAAATGCATGGGCTAGACGAGTCAGCAAGGAGAGAGTAAAATGGAAATGAAAGCTCATGACAGGACAGCCTGGTAAGGTCCCTACTTCTTTTTCTCTATGATTAAAGACATTGATGATGATGATAAGGTTTGTATCATAGGAACATTCTGCAGGTTACAGGGACAAGAGAAATAATGAATGACTGTCTTTTAAATGCAAATTATCGAATACAGAGAGATAGAAAGGTCAGGTTATCCTTGAAAGCTAGTGAGGTTGAATTCTGTCTGGCTAGATAAATTGCCATCCTCAGCCTTGCACTCAGAGTATGGACCATCAGCATCAGAGTTAGAGTTAGCTTGGATGCTAATGTAGGCGTTAATCTGATGAAAACACGCTGAAACTTTCATCCTTACTGACTGAATCAGAATCTGCATTTTCAGATGTTCTAAAAGTGATTCACAATATTTTACTTTGAGAAATACTCATCTATAATGGAAAATTCCACATGAGTATTAAGACTCAACAGGCACACTATGAATAAGGTTATAACCAAGAACAGTCTGGGAACTGTTACTCTGCAGAGTCTACACACACACACAAATGAGTTACTTGTCAGGGGCAGAAATAGAGAAAGATTTCCTCTGGATATATTTAGAGAAAAAAAAGCAAGGGTATATAAAATAGAACACTAAGAAAATTAACCTGTAAAGACTGTATGTTAAGAGAGTTTTTTTGTGTCTAGGAAGAGTAAGAGTTGATAAGAGTTCCATCATGACTTATGATCTGTTGAAGATGGATGCTGGGATTTTGATGTTGTTTGTCTAAATGCCTATTTGCTGAAAATTTGAACCTTGGTATAATACTACTCAAAAGTGATTATATGGCAGCAGGACAGGATGGAGAATGAAGTCAGATGAGTATATAAAGAAAATCATTTAGAAAACAAAAAATCTAGAAATTATACCCATGAAAGACAATATGAAATGGAAAAAGTACCCAAAAAAGGGTACACCATATAAATGATCTATGAAATTCACACAGGCAGCACTAAGCTTCAGACCTTGCTCACAGTTTGAGCTGCTTCCTCTCTTGAAAGACCTTTCTTTCCTTCTTAAGAAACTGCTTCTGACTCTACCACCATCATCTCTTCCTGGCCCATTTCCTCCTCTGGGAAATAAGGATCTGGAAATCTCAATAGGTTTCTGCTGGACTCTGAGATATTCCTACAATGATGAGACCTGTAAAAGGTAGAGACTAGTGGTAGATTGGGTCATGACTGACCTTATGAAGTGATTCACACTATGTAAGAATTATCCTAAATAGAATATCAGCTTGGTCCAGGATAGCCAAGATTTATGGCCAGTAGAATTGTTTGATGTTTCAGTCACCTCAGTTTCAGTAGGCCACAAGTGTCTGTCAGGATTCAACCCCAACTGACATGAAAACACCCTAAAATGCAGGGTGAAACATGGAAACAATGGAAGCTACTCTCAGAGGAGCTGTATGTGAGTAAGCACCCCACTATGTGAAAAGATTTGGCCAATAATCCTATACATGCAAGAAAATCATGGCTCAGTCTTGTGAAAGCAACCTCCAACTAATACATGCCTATTCTCCACAGAACATATTTGATTCAAACTTACTTTCCAGGGGCAGTGAGTATTTGGATGGAGAAACACAAAATCTTTACCCTTTTCACATAGCCCTCTAGAGAATGCTATGTTGATAGTTACTTTGTACCTGTACAGCAAAATGAATCAGCAAAATAGCCCGATACCATTTTCTTCACTAATACTACTCTCTTCTCCACTTTATATGCAGAAGTTAAAAAATAAGCCAGGCTATAATTAAAGAAGGTAAATTATGAATAGTTAGACTTAAACATTAAGATGTTAGTTAGCAGAGAAAACCAGATAGGAATCATACCCTAATGATGCACTTAGGGGTATTGAGATTGTTTTGTTTTGTTTTGTTTATTTTCTATGCTTACCTATTTTGCATTCTTTCAGAGGAATGCAGTATCTATGCATGTGTGGACATACTGTTCAATTAATTCAGCACAGATGCTAATAGACTGCTTCATCCAAGATAACTTCCTCTCCCTCAAATCCATGCCTTTCTTAGGACAATACAATTATAAGTCTAAAAGGCAGAGAGAGAAAATATCCCTAGATTACTTGTTTTTCATTACATATTCCAAAGAGCAAAGGCCACTCAATTATTTTAGCTCTGTTGACAGTCTGTTTGAATAGAAATGTCATTGCTCAGCCACCAAATTGCTCACAGGGATAAGTTTGGCAGGAGGGCTCTGAAATTCTTAAAAGGCTTGAGTCAGGGGTGTGAGTGAGATGACCCTACAGAGACACCTCATTCTCCACCTCCATGGCATTCACTAGATGCCATCACTCACAGCAAACATCTATCTTACTGTCATCTGGCGCTCCCAGAATCCTTAGAGAAGCAAGTTACAAGCCAAGGGCCAAGTGGCATCAACGTGATTCAAGGTAATTAAAACTGCAGTGAATTCATTATTAAGATGCTTACGGGTTATCTTAATTATACCTCTACATTTTGATTCCCTGAGAGTCCATAAGTCAGTTATGCTACAGCAATAAGTAGAAAGTGACAATCCTGAGTCACACTCAATTTATTTTCTAACTAAAATAATCACTGGTTTTTACAACATCAATTGGATTGAAATTCAGATTTGATGTGTTCTTGGAGGTTACTGAAATAGCCAAATCATGACATAGCTAAGAGAATTATTTCTGTCAGTGCAAAAATAGATTCAGTCAACTGGGAAGTGACCTGCTTTGTTATTTGGTCATTGACTATTATAATATCTGAAATAAAAGTCAATGACAGAACAATTGATTTAGTGTTCCACATACACAGAGCCCAACATATCTGCTGTTCGCAGGTATTGTTTCTCCTAATTTTGAAAAAAATAGTCCATTATCTATCAAAATATAAGTAGACCTAGGCAATATTCCCAGCATGAGTACATGCTTCTAGGGTTCCCAAAATGTTTTCATACAGAAGCTAGACAATCAGTAGTCACAGTTATTGTCTTTTTGAACAATGTAGTTAGATCAAAGGCCAAGCATTGTGATCACTAACTCTCCTCGGCAAACAAATAGTAAAACCCAAAGAAATTTTAAGCACAATTTTACTTGACAGATATCTAAACACATTTCTATTACTTTCCTTAGTTGAAAAATTGCAAATTGGGATTCAGGTTGTGTTATCTTTTCCCAAGATTCTGAAAATATATGTGTCCTCCTCAGCTTGGATATAAAACATGCAGCCTTTGGGCAGCCTCAGCATGGGCAAGCTTCCGGAACTGACTGACAAAGAGTTGTCTGAATGCTTGCCCTTAGGATTTGGAAATGGAGATTGATTGCTACCACAAAGAAGCATTTTGGGTTTGGCACATCATCACTGGTGGAGGTGGACACAAACCAATGTATAAGTCAGTGGGATTTCTTTTTATTTTTTTAATTTCTTTCATTTGTTTCTAATGTCACACAAGCAAATATGCAGCATCGCTTCAAGGTTATCAAGAGAGAGTTCTCTAATTGCTGTCATTTCTGACCACATCATGGAAACATTTACAATGACACATTATCTCACAGTAAAGTATTCCCTGACATTTCAAACTTATTTAGAATTAAAGTAAATTTATTTTAACATTGTAATTAAAAGAAAATCACAAATAACATTCAAAAGAGGGTCTACAGAGGGTAAAAGAAAAGCTCATCTTTGTGTGCCCGGTCAGGCAAATAATTTACCATGTATGTCAGCAGTTCCTGGCCCCAAATGTTCCCTGGAACTCGGTGCTTCGGTAACCCTAAACTACTGCACATCCTAGGCGTTTCTCAATGAAAAAAGTTCTTATCAGGACCAGTAGTATCATCACCAGGAAGTTAGCTTCCATTGTTGTCTGACATATCCAGTTTTCTCTCACTTGCCTCTGCCAAGGCATTTGCATGCATGTGTTTCTAAAGCAACACCCAGATGCCATGTATACATCCATGGACAGTTAACATGACTCTACCACCTGTACCTCTCTTCATAAGTCCTAATAAGGTATCTGAGCTCTAGAGCTACAGAATGAAATCATGTTGAATGAACACTACGTTGAATGATTTACCAGATTTGCTTAAGACTTCTGTCCTCTCTGGGAAAATCATAAAAATTCCTTCTATCATCTTCAATACATGCTAGTGGAGGCAAAGATTTGATATGGGCTAAAAATATAAGGGGATGGTCCTGCAAGGGTTATTTATGAGGTATCTGATGTGGAGTGAAGCCTGATTTCCAATGTTTTTAGAGGCAATCTTTGCTACTGGATGTCTCCTGCTTCAGAGTTTCAGCCGAGAATGCTCAGTTATTGAGAAGAGCACATTTGCACTAACAGCCTTACATTTGTCATTTAAATAGGACCCTCTATTGCTTCTCCCTCACATTTGTTAGTAGCTGCCATGTTTATATTACCACCCTTTAAAAAGGAGGGGGAATAGAAGTGTTTGGAGGCAAATGTCATGAGAGGCCAAAGTGTGAAAATAGGTTGCAAAATACATCATTGTCTAGTGATCACAGAAGGTGGGCCAAGCCACATCAGAAGCCTACTGACTGTTCAGCCCACATATATATTTATGCATATTACTTCTTTCCTGGAGAAAGAATATTTTAGAATATTTAAATTTGCTGCAGGCATTTAAAAATATCTACCTCCTTTTTTTTCTGCAATGTAGCCCATTCCAAAAAAAACAAAGAAAGGTCCAGTCTCTCCTACCAAAGACAATTTTCATTTTAGCAAGAGAAGACAAGTCAGAGAGGGAATCCCCTCTGTGGGGAAGCAAATATAGAGGAGAGGAGAAAGGCACACTGCCTCCTTATATGGAACTCTCTCCATCTGCCACAAAAACAGATGCTGATGAGGACTTTCGATCCAGGTAGCGGTGGCACGCTCAAATCAGCACAAGAGAGAGTCTCTATAACTACAATACCAGGGATGCACTGAACATACAGGGCACACCTATGTAAAAAGGGCATGACAGAGATAGAGAGGGAGTTCAGAGGAATTAACTAAGGAACTGTTTAGCCTGAATAAGAGGGGTTAAAGTAAGGTTTGAAGTGTTCAGCAGAATGATGACCATCACACAATGGAACCATATCAACCTGCTCTCAGACTAAAAACATCAGTTGGACCGTGGCATCGTTATTTATGCTATTTCATTGCAAGTTGAATAAGGCTTGTATTGTGTGCTGTACTTCCTAGCCTAACATTTAGTTTTAGAGCTTCCATGGAATTGCATAGCCCATACATGTTTTATTATCAACAAATTTATAAAGGGCAGAAAACTATTACAGGTACACCTGCCTCCAACCCCTAAGTGACCCTCTCTTTCTTGGCTAAATCAATGCGGGGTTGCTTAATTAACATTAATAAACCAGTATAGTTATATAAGCTCCAAACTGTGAACTTTTCCACTTCTAAAACTTAACAATGAGGAAGAATGCATCTCTAAGGTATTCTTTAAAATGAACTCTAATGAACATCCATCCTATAAAAGCTCCACTGGACTTCATCTAACAGAAGAGGCACTTATTTGATACAATCACAATATTTATTAATGCAGATTCAATTGTATCTGTATGCACTTCATCAGGAGTCACTGATTAGGACATTAAAGGACCATGGACTAGAGTCACCCATACAGTTCTTAGATTGATGGACAGGGTGGGACCATGAACACAGGAAAGCTGGGTCTAGGTCTGGTTTTTGGCTTACATTAACTGGGTAAAGTCAGCTCGTGATCTCAGACTTGGTTTTATTATCTATAAAATGAAGAATGTGCACTCTAAAATCATTTCCAAGTTTGCTGTTCTGTGCCTTAGAGAGTTTCCCTGAACTGTTATTTCATGCTTTAATTTTCATCAAATCTAGCAAGGTAGGTTCATAGACCTCCAATATGTTAGGTCAACAAACATAATGAGGTTGGGAAATAGAGCTAACATTACCTCTCTCCTTGCTGCTTTAAACAATATTAGAACAAGGGAAGACTTCACCAGTGAAACAGCATGTTCTAAGGCTGTCAAGATTTACAACACTCTTCTGAAGGAAGAAAGACACTACCAAGAAGGCAAAAGTAAAACTTGTATTCTATGAACCTGGGATTAAACATATATTTAGTTGAACTCTATGCCCACAGCTTTGGAGCTGAAAGACAACAAAAAGAATCTTTTAGTTTTTCGTTTTGTTGTGTTTTATTCATTCATTTTTTTTTTTAATTTTAAATTCATCCCAACTGCAGTTTCTTCTCCCACCCACCTCCCACCTGTCTTCTTCCAAGTCCTCCTTTGTTTTCCTTCACAAAAGAGAGGCCCTGAAGGAACATCCACTGAAGACAACATAGATATAATAACAATATATAATGTATCTTATGGCATCACCTTACTGCACTGGATTACAGCTGGCCTCTCATAGTTCTTCCCTCTAGTGGACAAATTCTCCAGCTGCACCTTTCTCTTTCTAGGTGAGACAGTCCCTTGCAATGCTGCTTGGACTTATTTGTGGCCTGGTCTAAGTCTTGCCTGAGATACAGTACCAAAGCATAAGACCTGAGGATAGAATCAGAATGCTAAAAAGTACATGAAGGGCATTGTGGGGCCTGGTGACTTTGGGAATGAGCCCTGGTTCCTATCTATTATGAGTTATGCTAATTGGTTGTGTTAAGTAAATGTAGTTTACATCACACAAGTTTTGTAGAACATTTTGAACGTTTCCATTTTAATTACTGCAAAATGATAGCCTATTGAACACCTAAAGCAACACTAGTAAGAAAAACCTTTTTAAATAAATTTAAAAAATGGAGACAAAAATAATAAATGCAATATGGTAGGTCTTGAAATCATATGTCATCAACATAAACCAATTTGAAGACTGTATTTATATATATATATATTTGTTAACACACACATTCACATTCAAACACAACACACAAATAAAAAAAAAAGAAAACATGTAAGTGAATGGGTGAGAAGAAATGATTCTACTACATTTCTCCCCCTTGCCAATCACCTTTCACATTGTCCAGTGTGCTTTCAGAGCTTCCATGTAAACAGTCTTGGGTGAAACTTTAATAACTTCAGACTCTTATAACTAACTGAGTTACTAAAATGGGTCTTTGAAGTCCCTAGGCTCAAACACACACAGAAAAACCAACCAATAAAGTAAGATAATTTATTAAGAAGATAAAACCATTTATAAAAACAATTCATTCTAAACATAAAGACATAAGTAAGCTAGCCATAAAAGTAGGAATGAGAATGCCATTTTGACATTGTTTCAACTGAGGATGCCATTTCTTATGAAGAATTCTAAGTGTTGCTTCTCCTTGGTGATAATGAATTACTCTATAGCTTATGAGTGGCCACATATGGGTGATGTACTATCCATTTTACTTCTTCTTTTTCAGTGTTCTAAATTATGTTATTGCCTTAGATAATTATGTTTTACCTCACTTAAAGCATAAAGTTTTCACTCCCCCCAGACCCTAAGACACACACAAGCCTGGCTGCATAGATTCAGCAGGCAGCCGTTCTCAAAGCCTCCCTCCTGTTTCCCCAGATGTGTTTATTCATCAGCACGGCCCACACAGTGCATTGCTCCTCTCTTTAGCACAGTTTGCAGAGCATTTTTGAAATTAGAATTCCTTCTCAGGGGTTCCACAAGAAGACACGTTTGTCTTTAAAACTTAGCAAATGACTAGATTGTCCTCTCTGGTGATGCTATGTGCTGATGAGGAAATGTCACATAAAAGACTAGTGAGAAAAACAGGATGAACCAACACCAGAAGCAGACAAGGAAAATAAGCTGCTTAGAGGACTATGAAAAAGTATAGAAAAACAGTGTACTGTTTTAAGAACCGCATTTTATCTATCTATCTATCTATCTATCTATCTATCTATCTATCTATCTGTGTGTGTGTGGGAGAGTGAATGTGTGCCCACATGCTTGTACATGCATGCACACACACCAAGACACATGCATGGCCCCCAGAAGACAACTATGTGTGCTGGTTTGCAATCTTACCAGCCCGAGCCAGAAACAGTACATTTACTAATATGTGAAAGCAGGAACAGTCATTCCAATGCTTCCAGGAGCCCAATCTCACACCTGTATTTCTTGTCCACACAAAAACTCCAGCAAGCTCAAAGACTTGCGAGTTTCTGTCCTCAAGGCATGGGGAAGACATCTGCCCATCCTTCTTGAAATACATTCCAGCCTCCTTACACTCCCTTATTCTCTTCTTTTCATAACACCCTAAACTTATTCTCACAGGAACAAATCCACTTTAAACAAAAATTTACTTATAAGATCATTTGTTTAATATTTGTCCTTTCTACTAGATATTAAGGTCTATTTGTGGAAAGTGTTCTGTGCAGATGCCATTATATAACTGATATCTGGCACTACATACATGGTGTGTTTGTTAGATATGCTAGAGGACAAGGTGATACCTGAATGGTTTTGAATCTTTCTTATTTCTCATAACAGCCACTTATGTGAATTAAAAACCTAGTAATCAGAGTTTGCAAATAAATTCTCATTTTTCAAAGGCTCACACAGGGCTGTCCAGAACTTCTGTCTCAGTCAATATTTCCAATAAATCAGTCCCCACCAAGCAAATACATTCATGAGTGTGAGTTTTGGTAATTAGGGTTCAGATTTATTGTGTTTTCTCATTTACTACCTGATCTTCTAATAATAAGCTTTATAATCATTGCCCTGAGCTTGGAAAACCACAAAAGATAAATTAATGTATAGTAAAGAAGAGATACTTAAATCACACTACATAGCTGCTATTAATAGATCAAATGCATAAACAAACAAATCAGTATTTAATTTGAGGAGTGGACTTAAATTGTTCAGTCCATTTTACTCTTTCAGTGTAATAGGTTTGAGAGAAAAATCTGTAATATTTTCTATTTTGTAACAGTTTTCTCCAAGATCTAAGCATTCCATCTTGTAGGAAGCTTCTTAAGCAAAAGGTAAACAACTCCAAACATCTTTAGGAAGTCCCTGAAACTGAGCAAATTCACTATGCTCCTCACTGTCAGAGTAAGTAATAAAAATTGAGAGTCCCTCCAAATGAAGTGAATCTAAACTGCAAAGAACACTCTCAAAAAAAAAAAGCTGCAAAAACTCAGACCAGAACAGTTGCCTGGAAGAAGCAGAAAACAGCTAAGCTGCCTGTAAGAGCTTTAGAACAACTGAGGAACCTGGAAATGACACTCTACTATTGAGCTGCCTGCAGGATCTTCAAGCTGGCTCCAGATTCCCAGCTTTGTAAGCTGTCACCCATTCTGTGATGCAGCTGTCTTTGAGTTAATTCTTCTGTAAGTAACCACTCATCTATATTCCTGCAAATAAACTCACTCAATAAAATGTATTTATAGTATGAAATTTCTGGACAAGCCTAGCCCCACAGTCCAGATGAATCTCTCTTGCCTGAGGCCTGGTCTAGCCAGAAGTTTGGGCCCACAGCCAAGCTTAGTCTCAACTAATCACACAAAGGCTTATTAATTACATGCTGTTCAGCCTATAGCTCAAGCTTATTGCTAGCTAGCTTCACATCTTAACTCAGCCAATTTCTATTAATCTGTCTTGCCACGTGGCTTGTGGCTTACCTGTACTCAATTACATATTGCTTCTTGGGCAGCTAGATTACATCTCTTGTGACTCCACTCTCTCTCCCCTTATCTATGCCTGCATTTTCTGCCTGCTTCTAAGCTGTTCTGCCATAGGCCAAAACAATTCCTTTATTATCCAATGGTATTCACAGCATATACATCCCACATCATGTATTGGTTCAATAAATTAGATGTTGTAGTATCTGTACTTCAGTCTGACTTTGACAAATAGATTTGTGTGTTGTATCTCCTCAGGAAAAGTTTTGTCATACAACATTTGAACCAATTATGTATTATGAAGATACCTAATGGAAACTGTGATCTTTTGTGCAATAGTAGCCAACTGATCTACTCCTTCACTCACAATGAAGACTTATGTAGAGCCTAGAATCCGATACTTACTCTGTCCTTCCAAATGTCAAGTCTGAACTTGCCAGTTGATGCCAGCAATCAAGACAGCAGCTAGACTAGAGACAAAGTGTTCACAAGCAATCTAATTACAAGCTCAAATAAAAGTAAGAAACAGGCATATGATTGGGAAAAAATTATTTTAGCCTAGTAAAAGCCTAGAAAATATGATTTATCTCTAAAGATATTGAGATCAATTTTCAAATTTTGTTAGCCCACCTGTAAGAATGGACTTGATGTTGTTAGTGTCAAAGAACATGAACATAATACTAAACTAATGTTCCTATGACTGATTTGCATTGAGTCTCTTCTGTATGCTTTCTAAGAACATTTCCCCTTTGCAGTCTTTTTGGTCTTTGAAAGTAATGGCCACTGTGTTTTCTCTTGAAAGAAAATTTAATTAATGGGTGTCTTACCTGTTCTTTTCAAAGTATCCAAGTAGCAAGAAAATGTTATGTTACCAGAAATATTGAAGATTCCTACTTGAGGTACCACTGGGAAATCGGGTCCTCTCTTGGGTTCTCAATCTTCTTAATAAAAAAAAAAAAATGGAAGAACAAACTCAGAATGCTAATCAAGCATAAGTCTATTAGCATTTAAAAGGGAAAAAGGGCAAGAAAAGAGTAGAGGAGAGAGACTGAGCAGACAGGGAGAAAGCCTTAGCTTTTGAGTTAGGCATGGCAAAAGGAAGGTAGCCATTGAAAAAGCCCAGAAATGCTTGGTAAAGTATGCCCAGGCTTAGGTAATTATCAAATAAATAAATAAATAAATAAATAAATAAATAAATAAATAAATAAATAAACAAACAAGAAAAGGGAAAAGTTACGCTTTTCTGAGTAATTCAATAAGTGGACAGGCTTAAGTCAGTCCCATGGCTGACCCTCTAAGCTACTGTACCAAGGACAGGCTTTCTAGAAAGGAAAAGTACATTAAGGGATAATTATTCCTCCGATCTGTTTAGCATGGCTTGAAGTGGTCTGCCTTCCTGAGATGTTGTTTCTTAGCCAGATGACTGACATGCCCAATTGGATTAATTCTTAAGGTTTTGGCAGCTTGAAATGTTAGATCTTTGCTCAGGCCAGAAAATTAGCTTTCCCTTTAATGGGCTTCTCCATGCCCATACATATCAAGACATGTATAACACTCCTCATTCTGAAGAGGTAACCCTAAAAAAAAAATCCTTTAGTAGATGACCTGATACTGGGGAATAGATGTTGTTCATTTTCCCCGTGAAAATATAGAGATCCAATTCTAAAGCTGATTACCAAAAAATCTTAATGTTTAGATTAGAATTGTAGTAACTACCTTAAGTATGGCCTCCAGGCAGGGATGCTGATTTAGGAAGAGATAAGAATCAGAGCTCCCTCTGCCTTTGCTGGCCTGAGAACCCAGGGCACTGAAGTTGCTTTCAGAAGTCTGTAGTGATTTTCAGTGCCATTTCAATCTCCTGTCCCTATCACTTCCACATAAATATTTTCTTACTCAGAATTTTTCCTCATGGTGTACTGGTTCTTTTTACATCTCCATATTTGGCAACAGAACAATCTGCAATGGGAAGACGTCTATGGCCTCCCTAAAGTAAGAGATGGGGGCTTTGGGCAAGGCTTGCCTCACAGTGTTGCTGATTCTCTTCCCCTTGGAGCATAGTTCCCTATCTCTTTCCAGAATTAATTAGACACAAAAGCATTCTTTATTTCTGCAATAAATAAAAGTTAAGTTTTATAAATACTTTTTATTCTGAAAATTTTCTAGAGTGGCAAAACCATTACAGCTCCTGATTCTGGAAAACACTATTTCTGTTATCGTTGCAAGAGACAGAAATATCTAACCTGTCCCACAGTTTAAGATTTGGGAACTCTTCCAGTGTTTCCTCCAATCCAATCTCCTTCAGCCACTAACACTGGATCCTATGGAGTACAGTATAGACCCAATAAGTTTTGAGCACTGTGTATACTGTCCTGTATAGCTCAGTGATGCTCATTTTGAACGATACATTAAAATCCCTTGGAAAGTTTTTACAATTTCCAGTTCTTAGCTAGTCATGTCATACTAAGTTAGTTTCTCTGGGTGGAAATCAGGCAGCAGTAAACACAAAGCAAAGACTGAAACATAGGGTCCTATCTCCTGTTATTTTATTCATTTACTTATTTTTCTCTCATGCATTAAAACCCTACTGCAGTTTCCTCTCCTTCAACCCTTCCCACTTCCAATCCCCAACCCTCCTCTCACCCAGATCCACTTCTCTGCTTCCCTTCTGAAAAGAGCAGGCTTCCCAGGGATACCAAAAAAACAAAGCATAACAAATTTCAGTAAGACTAAGCACAAACCTTCAGTAAGTATTCTCTTTTACCCACTGAGCACAGAGCCAGAGAACAAGCAAGAAAGAAGGCAAGAGAATAAAAAGCACAATTGAAGCTGAATTGCAGACAGCAAACACAATCTTTTGTAGTAATGGAGCAAAAATCTTGTTCAAGGTAATTTACTATGAAACAGAATGAAGTACTTGTGTTATCAATAGACCAAATTTAATAGAGAAAGAATAGATAAAATAATTAAATATGAATAGATAAATAATTGAGATATACCTGATCATCTTGGTATTTAAAGATTTAATACTATTCTTCTCCTTTAAGTAAATCAGGAAAAAATGCAAAGGTGATTGAGGACAGACACATATCCCCTTGCTATGGCCATGTAATACATCTTTAATCTACATTTATATAACTTTAAAATCTATATTTGTAATTATAAAAGATACACTATTAAAAAATTATAACTTTTATAAATTATATTTTATATAAAATTTTCTATAACTTCTATAAATATAAAAATATTTTATTTAAAGCTTTAAATGCACATTAAGGATGTATACATAATCAAAGCAAACAAGCATGAGGGGGCAAACACTTTAACCCCATGCATGTCCTTCCAAATGGATTAATCAAGATCACTTCAGAAAGATGCCAAAACCACATGATTCTAAAAACAGATAAATTGAGCTCATGAGCTGCTCTGTATTCTGTCCATTTAAAACAATTTAACTTGAGTTGCAAAGTGAGAGCATAGCCAGGTTCACTTCACTGAACCTATTTGCATGTTCATCTGAATGCAAAGTGCAGGATTAAAGTGAATTGCTGTTTAGCTTTCTTCTGCTCAGTTCCCTGCATGATCCACCTCTTGCTGACAGGCACACGAAGCCCCTGGGGAAGCATTTATAAAAATGGGCTTACAAATTTGTTTATATGCAATACCCTCTCCGCCACCACAACAAAAATCACCAGGATCATGAAGCTAAAGTAACCCTTTCCACCAAATCACCATACCTCCTCATTTCCATTCTGTCCTTGTTTTTGTACAATCTTAATGTGGATTTATTATCACCCTGCTTAACCTTTTAAAAGATATTTTACATGTCTATCAGGATATCAAATATTCATCAAGGCCCTTTACAAGCTACACTCTGTGTAAGTTTAGGAAACGCTCAGATAATATTGGCAACAAGTCATTTTCATATTAGAATAAAACATTTACATGTTAAAATTCTAAACAGCATAAAGGATGTTCTGTTAGTCCAGCTCCCCCTGCTTCTAAAGCACTTCTAAGAATTTTATTCACAGTGTAACATTGGTATGTTTGTAGGGAAGTATCTGTTTTCATAACATTGTGTCTTCAGTTCATATGTAGTTATGTGGCTGAAGATCTGGAAGCAACCCTGTATTTTTTAAGTAAATTTAATCTTCTAAACAAGAAACATAAGGTCTTGAATCCTGTCCTCAGAACAGAACTCATCACCGAGTCTCTGTTAACAGTTCGGCAATGTATTTGTTAATTTACAAACCTTTCATATCTTGTTCCTACTTTTCCACTCCAGTTTGGTTATTTGCCCCTGTGTATAACCATTTCTCATAAACATATGCTACACAGCATTGTGTCCATTCTAATTTAAACACACGAGTCAACTTCTGAAATATTAGATAAGTCCTTTTGAAAAGAATTACATTGTAGTTGTCTGTTTATAATCTACTTTTTTCTACAAAAAAATTGTCAAAAATAAAGGCAACTGATAAGTTCTATGTATCTATATATGTATGTTCTATGTATATACGTGTGTGTGTGTGACATACACACACACATCAGATTATTTCATCAACACCCTCTGAGCTCAAATGAGTCTTGAATTCAGTCAATATGAATCTCCCACTTTGCTCTTTATTTTCTCATACTGTTTGGTTATTCTGTTCTTTCGTTTCTGTTGTATTTTATAACTATTTTGTTCATTTCTGTCACTTACTGGGATTTTTTTTACTAGGATTAAAAATAAAGTATATATAAAATTATAGGAATAAGAAAACAAAAATCAATATTGATTTACCCCTGAAGGAATGGACAATCTATTTATTTAAGGCTGGTTCTTATGTTTCTTTCCACACTGTTCATCTTTGGCATAAAGTTGTTACAGACATTTCTGATATTTTAGCTCTATGATGGTCACTCTTGTTTGTCAACTTGATGAATTGTGAGACTGGCTAAGAGATATACTTCTAGTTGGGTCCCTGATGATTTTTTTTTTCAGGAAAACTTAACTGAAGGGGAACAACCTCCCTCAGCATGGATAACACCTTTCTTCTGCAACCCAGATACAAGAGAGCTAAAGGAAACCAAAGTGGCTTTCCCCTGACCACCTTTCACTCCTTATTGGTGAGTGCATCAACTCTATTGTTGCTACTGCTGCTGCCACCCTTCAGTGAGAGTTGAATCTAGCTTCTTTGTTCTTCCAAACTGCACCGATGGCCAGCAGCTCTCTAACAATCCTCTTGGCTTTCAGTGCCAGGCAAGAACTTCTGCGACATCAGCTTCATAAACTATACAATCACCCATTTCTCAGCCTGTCTCTCATTCAGACACTCTAGGACCCCCTAGAGCACATGACATAAGCCAATCATCTATTAAATCTCCATTGTAATACATATGTGTTCTCCCTGTCCTTTTCTTCTATTAAGCTTGAGTAATACAGTCCCTAAACTCTTTATATTCCTGTGTTATTGAAATTGCTACTGGTTGCAGTTGTATAAAGTACATGAATACAGCTGGTTTAGGGCTTTCTGTATTGTGATGTTGCCAAGTAACTGGAAGCTATGGCCTATTTTTGTGGATTTTCTGCATACTTGATTGTATGTCCTCTGAGTAAAGGTGATTTTTTTTCCTTTGCAATCCAGATGATTCTTATTGCTTCTCCTTAGTTTATCAGGCTGGGAGAATCTGTGCAACAATGTTAAATACAAGCAGTGAAGGTAGCCATCCCTTTCTTCACAGTCTTAAGAGTAAAGCATTTACAATTTATCACTGAGTATGATAAATTGTTGAAAATTTTTTCATGATGCCCTTCACTAATTTGAGAAAACTATATTTTATTTCTGAGAGTTTTATCATGAACAGATTTTACATTAGTCCACATGCCATCTCTCTGCCTGTTGAGGTAATAGGTCCTTCCTTTTGACTGACAACATGACCTTATTCTTATGTATCCATCCAATCCTGAGTTTCTGAGTTGGATTTTTCATCCATATTTCTATCTTTCTTTTTACTTACAGTTTAATGTCTTCATTAATTTTCAATCTTATTCAAAATAAAACCTAAATTGGTAAATTTTAAGGTTTTTTTTTTCTCATATTTCTCCAATAAAGGAATATGGTTTGAAAGCAAGGCAATTTTCTTATGGTCAACATTATAAGGTATATACTTTAACAAGCTGAGATGCTACAGTGTCACCCTGTGTGATTTTAAGGCAATAAAATCTGTCTCTTACTGAAGGCCACTCTCTGTCACAGGACTGTGCAAACATTTAGTACTTATGAGCATCTCTATGATTCTTGCTTCTTCTGTACCCTGGTCTGTAGTGTACTCTGCATTCATTTTACCATTCTCAGAGTACCTTGAGTTGTCTTAGGCCATAGACTTTAAGGGGCACAGTTAAGTCATAATTATATAGGAATATTTTATTTACCCCTCTTTATGAATTCAACCCCTAGTTGAATTTCTCTGTGTTCTGAAATGAAAACATTTTATTATTTTAAATATATTTATTTAAAGTTTTTAAAAATAATTGTTTTGAGAATTTTATGCAATGTAATTTGATCATATTCAACCCCACGAACAATTCCTCCCAGATCCGCCTTCACCCCCGCTTCCCACCCAATTCAGTGTTTTCTCTTCTTTTTCAAGTGTGTATCCGTGTGTGCCTACTTGCCTCCATATGCATTGTGGGTATTCTGGTATCTGAAGAGTCCTGAAAAGGGTACTGGACCCCTTAGGGCAGAGTCACAGGTAGTTTTAAACCACATTTCCTGGGTCCTGGACCCTAAACCCAGATCTTCTGCAATAGCATCAAGTGCCATTAACCAGGAAACCATCTCTCCAGCCTGGTTTTCATTTCTTTTCTGTCTTGAGCCTGTTTGTCTGGTACAGTATATCCCCCATTGTGGTAAGTGTCCCAACTACACTTAAATAATGTGTGTTTAGCTGTTGTTAAGTAATGCTCTCAACAAATGGCATTTTGATCAAATTGGTGTTGGTCTACCAGCTCCAGCTATTAAATACTGAAAAGATAGAAGCCGAGATCTGCACACTGTAACTAAACTGTTCTGTTTCCTCTTATTGTGATGCTGCTGCTGGGTCCTGGTGATATGGCACCTTCAGTAGAGTCACCTCAGATAGGCTATTTAGGATACCATCATGAACTGACTTCACTATAATGACTCATCCAGTGTGCTTCATATTACTTGTTCTGGTCTGTCCTGGGTCTGACACTGATATTCACTCCAGAGTATTTGTGAGTGATTTAATGCTGCAATCTTTTCCATTCTCTTACCTTTAACATAGTTGAACCTTCAGTGCTTGAAGTATTTCCTTTAGTCAGCGTAAATTAGGTCTTTTCCATGTTATTTTAAATACTGCTCTTTAGAGGTGTTTATTTCATTTAATTTACTTACTACTTAGCATCTTCACTAATTATAATTTTGTGCCGTAACTTACCCAGTTTTAAATATGCAATTCAATAGGTTTCACAAAATTTACAAAAACCTTTCCTATGTATCCAGTTTATGTTCCATCCATATTTCTATTCCTTACCATTAATCCTCATTCCTTGGCTCAAACCCAAAGAATCAATAGTATAATTATGTCTTCAGAAATGTTTTATTTGGTCACTGATTTTTAAGTTTATTTAAAATGGAGCATTCCCTTTCTTACTAAGCATAAACATACTTTATGGTTATTTACACCTTTTCTTAATCAGTGGGCAGACAGATATATTGGGTTATATATATATATTGTATAGCTACTAGGAGTAGTACAGATTTTCTGTTTATCATTGATTTTAACTAATTTCCTAACTATGTCTTAAGATGACTTTTTTTCTTCTACTTGGACCTCATTGCTTTTTTTAGATTTGTGGATTTATCACTTGTTATTGACCTATTTGGAATATTTATAAACCATTATTTTTAATATTGTCTTTTTTCTTTCTTCCTTTGCTTCTTTCCCTTGCAACTTTCTCTTTTAAAATAAATATTCCTAGAATAAATTCTTAAAAATAGAATTTCTTTACCAAACCCTTTATACTTCTATTGTTTTTCATCCTGTATGGATGATACTTGGCATACAATAATCCCAGCAACAATTTCCACATTGACTATTGTGTATACCATTTTGTTATCTTGTAAGCACAGAGTTTTCATATCCAAACCTTACAGACATTAAACATTGAATTAAAAATGGGTCAAAAATACTTTTATATGTTGCTTGTCTCTATAATGGATACAGAATTTTCTCTCCAGGTTAAGCAGCTTCTGACATATAATTTGAATATTTACTTTGAGTCTTAAAGATAAGTCTTCTACTCATTTTTATATATGTCATTTTGCATATAGCAGTATAGAAACCCTGCAGCTCATGATAAGTTCCTTGAGAGCCTGAAATTTGATGTTTCAGAAAAAAAGTGTTCAACATAGTTTTATTCATAAGCTACCAAAAGGGATAAAGGTAGATGGCTCTAAGTCAAAATGAGAAACTCAGCAAGGAAAGGTCATCAAAATTGTTTTCTTTCATGCATGCAAACATCAAGATCTTGCATATTTTTTTATGATGAAATAACTTCCAAGAAACAGATTGCATTGAAAGAGTAAGTGCAGAAGACTTCATAGAAATCCACATCTGCAGGGATTCCTGGGCCAACAGACAGAACTGGTCAGTATTCTGATTATGAGCAAGGAAGAAAATAACCCCAAAGCCTGTGTAAGAAGCTATGTACCACCAAAACGTCAATTATCCTCACAACAACTGACACCAGCAAGGACAACTTGTTTAAAAAAGAAACCACTGTATCTTACCAAAGAAACTCTTACCAACAGAATAGAAAATCCTGACTGGTCACTAAGATTCTAAAAAATAGTCAAGGTGACCCTATCTTGCCACATGGGCTGATTTTTCAAAGTAAGATTTAGTTTATGTCAAAGGTCAGGCTGTCAAGTTAAAACATTAAAAATCACATAGACATCATATCAAACAAACTCCTAATGGCTTATCATTATACCCATAGATTTTTGCATCTGCCAAACCTTATCAGAGAAACTTCTATTTGCAGTGGGTAGTAAATAATAAGATCCACAACTGGTCAAGATGTAGAGAATAAGACACTTAAATGGAGCATCTGTGTCACAGGCCCTTCTCCCAAAGTTTAGGGATCTTTGTGGAAGAGGAAACAATGATTATAGCAGCCTGAGACAATGAATGGAAACAAGGGAATAATACTTTATGGACATGGCAGAGCAGTTACGCCTATGAAGTCATAGCAAGTGAGACAGCATGCGTGAGATTCATCCAGGCTCAAGCCAGACAAAATAACAGTGTGGAAAGGAGAGGTTGGCATGAAGCCGCACCCTCACCTAAAGAGCTGTAGACACTGATAGCTGCTTGAAGAGGGAGACTGGGTTTTCTTTAAGGTGTAGCCCCTGGTGGGTAGTCCACACATCCAACAGTATATGGGCACACAAATTGAACTTAATGAGGCATAAAAAAGTCATAGGTGGATGAGTTGAAAAAGATGAATGGACCAGATGTGGAGGGAGAGGGTGACTATGATTATGATATACTGTGTGAAATTTTAAAACAACAACAAAAAATCTAATAGAAATGAAGAAAAAGTAAATTTTTTTACTCAGCTTAAATGGAAGAAGATGTACAATCTCCTAATTGACGGTGTTAGTTTAAAGCACCCTTGGAATACATGTGAGGAAAGCTGCCAGGCGAAAACAGGACAATGACTTACCAAATTTCACATTGGTTCACAGTAGTGAGATGCAGGCTTTCTTCCATCTTGCTAAAGAAAAATGACACACAGATTAGGTATTTAGTGCCCTCCATGATGCCATTGTAGCCTTCTCTACATGGAAAATGAGGCAAATATTATGCCATTAGCAATTAGCTGATGAATCTTCTCCCCAGAGTGGCCAGATGCTTTGGTGCTGGACAGATAAAAGCTGGTGGGTTTAGGATGACAGAATGGAATGGTACTTCATAAGTCTGGCACAGTATTGTGTTCGTTTCTGTTCCTTTTCAATGGCAATGGCTGTTTATAACACAAGAGAACTTTTAATATAAAAATTCTATGCCTCTTCCCCTATAACCTTGTCTTTGTTATTCTTAGTCCCACGAAAACAATTTTGTTAGACAGACGGTTCACAGTTTGAAAACACAATGAAAATCATCTGGCTCATTCTGTGAATAACTCACACTGTGGAGACTCCCCAGCAAATGGCCATTTAGTCTGTGCATAGACAACTGCTGAATTCTAAGCAGTCCTTAAGAATTGTGGGTAGTTCAGAACATGGAAGAAGCTTCACTAGAACACTCACTCGTCTCTATTTCAGACCCTTTCCTAATAAACAAAGACCTCTATCAGCTCTTGCATCTCATGTCTCATTCGGGCAAATGATCCTTAGCAATTGGCTGCGTATAGACTGGAATCCCAACCACCAGTAATGACTCACAAGTATCTGATTATTTAAAGTAGTGAAATGTCACAGTTGGCTCCTTTCCTAAGAGGCAGCAGCTGTGCTTTGCTAGTGTGTGAGCTGTTGGTGGGCCCTGCTCACTGAAAAGCGGAGTCAAAAATAGTTAGTGCTCACGTCAACAGCAAAAACCACATGGCTTAGTTGAAATCCCAGAAATTGTGGTACTAACTGGGCCAAAATGAGGAGCCAGACATGTATATGAAAAGTCAGTGTGAAGAAGCTCCTGGCTTGCTGGCCTGCAGGGTCTCAGAAAGATCACTGGCCTCACAGAGCTGTTTTTACTTGCTCCAGCTCATGATAAATACACACATATTAGCATTAGAGTTTAATTGTGTGTAAATTATATATGAACTAGGTATAAATTACTTCAAAATTTAAAATATTAATTTTACTCTTTAAAAAATTGTATTTCCTGTAGTATATGAGTTTATTTTAAAATATTTTGTTTAATGTGTTACAGCGTCTCAAACAGTTAAGGTACAAGGAACTTCTATTTTTTATAAAACATAGCTCTGGAAGTTTCTACATAGTAGAATACCACACTTCTTTTTTTTAAGGTGCTAAGTCTTTTTTTAAATATTTATTTTATTTTATGCAAATTGGTGTTTTGCCTGCATGTATAACTGTATAAGGGTGTCAGATCTTGGAATTACAGACAGTTGTTAGCTGTCATGTGGATGCTGGGAATCGAACTCAGGTCCTCTGGAAGAACAATCAGTGCTCTTAACCACTGAGCCATCTCTCCAGCCCCTTATTTTCTTTTTGTGTCCAGTTTTATTTCATTTAATGCAATATCTACCTTTTACATATACTTTGCTATAAATGATGGAATTTTATTCTTCTGTGTGCTGAATTGTATTCAAGTGTGTACACACAGCACATTTTCTGCATCTATTCACTGATTTATAGACACTTTTCTATTCTATACCTGAGCTCTTATGGCCACTCTAAACACGGGCATGCTACCATCTCTTTGGAATGATGCTATTTGCCAAAAGATAAGATATAAATCATAAAGAATATTTCCTTTCACCTTACTGAGGCATGTGCATATCATCCTGCATAATATCATTTCTAATCTCAGCTCCTCACAACAGTGTCTGAGAGTCCATCCCACCCTTTCCACACCCTCACCAAAGCTCATCAGAGCAAAAGTTGCTTGTTTCAGCCCATAAACATAATCGCCTTTGAGAAGTTTTAAAAATTCCTTCCAAATAATATTTTTTTCAGTGACATCACATAAAAAATCAAATAAAACATCCTTAGTCATATTCATCTTTTCTTACACATTTCATTTCTCGAGCATTTTAAGAAGTCTTTTGCACCCTGCTTTCTAAAGTAGTTTCCTATATTTTTACCAAAGTCTTACACCTTGTCTTACAAAAATTTCTAGATAAAATTACTATTTAGTATGGTGTGGGGTGGGAAGTGACTCTCAGTCTTCCCAAATATGATAACAAATGTTTTTATCTATTTTCTCACTGCCCTGCAGTGATGCTTCTGTTGGACATCAAGATGTCATGAACCTGGATTCTGTTTCTGAGCAAGTGATCCTGCTTCATGAGTCAGTTTGCCTGCAAGCAGGATCACCAGCACACCAGATCCTGTAGGGTCTGACAGCCTCTAAAAACAAGGTCCTATGTCAGCATCTTCATCAGCATTCTGTCTCCTATGGTCTCCAATTTGCATCAACTGCCAGTTTTTGAAAATAAATGAAATAAAATGAGATAAATTAAAAACTAAACTTTGGCTTTATATGTAGAGACATGTATCCTCTGTCATAATTTACAATCCACAAACATCTCACATTTTGTCCTGACTGACTTCCTCCTTAGTGTATCAAAAGGTCTATTTTTTTCCACTAATGATCTTTTTTGGTTTTTGCTTATCCCTATATGTGTTTTATCTTTGCACTATTCTAAAAATTCTCATTTTAAATTATTTGTTATTTCCCTTTTTTGATAATGCATAAACATTCAGTTAAATATGTTGTGTCTCATGCCTAGCCAAATAGATCCTAGTACTAGGTTATGTCATTTAGACTTTGCACTGAACTTATTTGATCATAATACTTTATGTATATGTATTATGTATGTACACACATATGCAAATGTGGTGTTTGTGTGTTGGGGCAACTGTCTCATATTTGCTGATTTATATTAACTACGCCTACACCCTATTAGAAATAATGAGAATGAAAATGTGTGAGCTAAGATTTTATTTTTTCCCTTTGATTTCCAATATTTCCACATCTGTTTGTTCTACTTTGTATTTATCTTGCTGTACATGGACATATTATCTCACTGTGTTTTCATCAAAACTCATTAATATTATCTTATTTGAGATTTTCCATGCTGATAAACAAAAATATTTCTTGTTTTAATATATGACTGGTGGTGATGAATATTTATGTGTGTTGATAAAAGAATTGAATGAGTTATTCTAAACAAATATTACTTTATTTTCAAATTATACTTTATCTTTCAAATTTAGGCAAGATTATAGTTACTATAATAATTACTAATTGTTTTCATGTAATATTTTTGGATGAACTCCAAGAATTGATCATTTTCAAAGACAATTAGATTTTATTCATAGTCCATTACTGTTTAAATGCACATATAGTTTATAATCTTTGTGCTTTAATCAATTTAACTAAATACACTAAATGTTTTGAGATACCTGAAAAGAATTGCTTTCAATCATTTGAGAATACTACTACAACCTTGAAATTTTGTTGTAAGATTTTAAAACAGTATGTGACTCAGTTACATTATCAAAAATTTATAGATGTTTAGAAAAAGAAGGGTCTTAAAAACAGTCAAATTTAACCCTATATTCTATAAACCTGACAACTGTCAAAGCCAGTGGAGTAGGAGGGTGTTGGATGTTCAGCATTACACAAGAAGATATTAGCAAATTGAGGATTAAAATCCAGTTTCTTGGATTGCTTCTCTTTCTATTCATTCAGAATTTCTTTACCTCATCGGTTCTTTCCACATTGATAAAGGAGTTAGGATAGTGGGTACATGTTATAATATCCAGACTGACATTCATACAAAGACTTTAAAGAATAGCAAATTTCTCTGGCCACAGATATCAGTCTAGAGGGCAGGGAGGTTATCCTATTAGTCTTAAGTCAATTTGACACAATCTATAGTCATTTGGGAAGAGTAATATTAAAAAGAGAATACCTCCTTAGGATCACCCTAGGACATTTTTTGATTGATGATTTATATAAAAAGACTCACTCCAGAGTGGGCATTTCCCTAGCCTGTGCAGGCTGAGAAAATCATGAGAAGCAAGCCAGTAATCAGCACTCTTCCATGATTTATGCTTCAGTTTTTGCCTCCAAGTTCTTGCCTTGGTTTCCTGCCCTGCTTTCCTTGAGTTGACATAAGCCTCTGTCTTCCCCCAAATTGCTCTTGGGTGTGATGTTTTATCACAACAATAGAAACCCTAACTAGTACAGATGTGTTTTTATTTGAAAGTATCAAGCTACTCAAATATAACTAGAATACTTCCTATTTAGGAGGTATGTTAAACAGCCAGCAATAAATTTGGTCTCATAATTTGTGTTTCATATCTAAAAGAGTTTGGTTGTTATGAGTCAATTAATGATGCCACAAGACACCAAATTTAAGATGAACTTCGGCACCTCCTCAATTTTTCTCACATTCCCAAACTACCTTAAGAAGTTGGATGTAAAGAGACTTTTTTTTCTGCCAAACTTGAGTTATTACCAGCTGTAAATTTCTACAAACAAGGATACTGTGAGCTGCCATCAATTTTGAAGAAAAATGAATGATATATCTGAAAGATGAAAACTTACTACATACAAAGTCATCATTTATGTGAAACATGAAGAATACCTTAACAAAATTTTCTTCCACAAGTTTCCTCTTCAGCCTGCTAGGAACCATTTCTTCTGCACAGTGTCAAATACAAGTCAATAATACTTATTCTCATGTCATTTTTTCTCCCCTTTCTGTCTCCTAATAAAAAGTCTCCACTGTCACATTTTCCTTTCTCCAAAGGTTTGTACCTAGCACAACTCCTGGGTAGCCTTGCTCAGGTGAAACTAACCAAACACACCTCCCTCTGGTAGAGGAAGAGGAATCACCTCTCTTTTGATGATAACATTTTTCACCTTATTACTTAACTGTCCGAATCAGCCTTGAGGGTTGAATGTCTTCAGAATTCAGGGAATCACTTACTGCACAATGTCTATGTTCTAGTCTTTTCCTTCTCCTCTCAGTTCATCATATTCCTGATTAAGTAATTTTTCTCCTTATGCAAAGTGACATCTTTACTAGTTCTACTCATTTCTCATCGTGTTCATAGGCCAAGTGTTGGGTCGGAGAGATGGATGGCTTTAGTCATTAAAAGCGAAAACTTACAGATCTGTTTTTTTTTTTTTTTTTTTTGTTAACATTAATATTTATAAAATACCTTAAAAGAACAGATAAAGTACTTGAGGTTACATATCCAGAATTGAAAAAAGAATGAATAAAATATAAATTAATTGAACACATAACTATTTTGCCACATTAGACAAGTTTAAAAATACATTTCAAAACAATAAAAATGGAAATTTTGGAATTGGGGAAAAAACCTTTCTTTCTATTGCTGTCTTTTTCCAGAACCTCCAGATCTGTTTTTTAACTCCCCTTTTCACGAAGAAGATGAATCCCTTTCCTCTGGTTTTCTATCTAGCCTCAAATGATTCCCAACCCCTTCCTTAGTTTTTAAACAGTTAAAGCCTTAAACTACTACTCTCAACTTTTCCAAGATTCTCAAAATACATTCTTCTCATTATGTATTTAAAAATTGCACAGTCCAAGCACCCAATAGTCTATTACTGTTCTAACCTAAAGCTCTTGCATGAAAACAGTTCAGTCTCCTGTTTATGTGCTACCATTTGCATACAGAGTAGCATTTACCCCTCTCCTGAAAACACTTTCAAAGAAATTATTCTTCATTGAGAAAATACTAACCAAACAATTAGGGCTTCCACCATGACCTACCCCAGCATGGGTGACTAACCAGCAGCAGAAAGTTATTGCTTGCAGTTCTAGAGGCTAAGGATCCCAAAAACAAGGTGCCTCAGATCCTTTGTCTGGTGAGGACTTGCTTCCTCTTATAAGAATACTCTCCTTACTGTAATTGACTAAACAAGATCTATGGGCCTCCCTTATACAATTCAGTTCACTAGATCTCTGCTTTTATGACCTAATCACCTTGCAAGTCCTCACTTTCTATTTCATCATCTAGCACATTAGGAGATTATCACAGGAATTTGGAGACAAGACAGTCAGATCCCAGCAAGCTGAAGAGGCTTGCATCCAACATTGCTTTTTGGTGGTTTTATATTGCTCCATCCCAAAATTCAAGATGACAGATTTCATTATCTTGCCTCATCCTCTTTTTCAGAGACATATTTAATATTCATTCTTCCTATAAAATTAAATTCCAATCTCCTTCTTACCTGCTGTTCAGAATCAGAAAGGATTTCTCATTTAGTTCCCACAAAGAAACATTCTGTTATAAGGAAATGTAATGACATTGGAAGAAAAGTGTCTATTGTGCAGTTAAGTGGTGCAGTGGGTCAGGCAGCATCTGCGGAAGCAGCATTGTCACGACAGTCCCTGCTTTGAGGCCCCAAGAACTGCTTTGCTACTCTTAAACCCACTGCATTTGCTAGGACTCTCAACTGTGCAAATTACTTCCATAGGAGGAATTAAGAAGCTAGTTGTCTTGAATCTGCCATATTTCTCCTGACATGTTCAAATTTCTTCTTCCTGTCTTTTAACATCACCATCTGGTGAGGCAAAAGTGGAATGGACTCAATGGGGAAGGGGAAAGATAGCAGGATGGGCAAAGTCTCAGGATCCATAAACACAAGTGCCACATAACTAAGTGAACACCAGAACAGGAGGCCTGCACACAATAGCACTTCCTGACAGACAGCCATTTATTAGGACCCTGTGGTGGCATGCTACCATACTCCTGCCATGGTGATAATAACCAAGCCTCTGAAGCTATAAGCAAGCCCACAATTGAATGTTTCCTTTGAAAAGGGTTGCCTTATTCATGATTTCTCTTCACAGCAATACAACAATGACTAAGATGGACTTAATGCCTGAGAGTTGGAAGTTTGTAGCAGCACATCAGATGAGGCTGATCTGATATGAATAAACAGTGACTCCAAGATACAAAAGAATCCACATACCTATCAGCTCCAGGAAGTCTCCAGATTGCCTTCTTTTCATTCTGACTTTCAAAAATATTAGAGACATTTGCTCTTTCATTAAAAAAAAAAAGACAGAGAAAATGCTTTTCACTAAGAAATCATGGAAAATGCTCTTAAAATTGCTGAAATTTTTCATGGTTGGTCTCAAGTCCTTCAGAATAACCTGTATCATCAAATTGTTACATAAACATTCCATATCTGGTCCTCTCAGGAATGAGCCCTACTTTGTGTAGGTTTAATATCATTGAGCTCTAGGATATACATAATTTTTGTTTTTCAATTTGGGGATCACTTGTTAGCCAGGGGCTAAGAATGCAAAGACATATGTATTGTCTTGAAAAGACAAGAGCATGATTGGCAAGCAAGAACTGGCCCCAAGCTAGTTCCAGCCAATTTCCTGAACAAATGACTCTCTTGGGGCTTCTTCCTACATAAGACAGATCTAACTAAGCCATTCTTATATAATTCCCAAATCTGTAGCATCATCATAAGTCAGAACTAAGCTGAATACCCAACCAGGGAAGGGGTAAGATGCGAAGTTCTCCATGCAGATACTAAAAGCAGCTAGAAAGAGAAGCCTTCATGACCACAGCCTTACTTTCTTAGCATTCTTAGTTACTCAGTTGTTTGTAAATTTGGCTCAATTTATCGAGTTTTAGAAACCTTCACTTTTTTGCCTCTACTATCTATCAGTAATTCTGCCAAATGTGTGTGTATGTGTGTGTGTGTGTGTGTAAGCACCATGTGAACTAAATGCTACTGTATCTTACTGTGCATGAAATCTCTTTTAAATTTGTCATATAAACATAGAAAAATCAAAATCTGCCTTCAGATACTGAGAAACCCTCTGTCCATTTTTCTGTTGGGTTTAATTGTCATTAATCTAAAAGCTTTTTCTCTTGGAATGTTGAATACTTTGGTTGCTCACTCAAAAAATATTTAATATGTATCAAAATGTATATAGATATCTAAAGTAGTGGACTCCACAAGAAGGGTACAGATTTCTGATTAATGAGTATTTTATTTTCATTTGTTGTATCTGTGTATATGTGTGTGGTTTGTGTATAACAACATATTCGTGTGTGTGTGTGTTTGTGTGTGTGTGTGTGTGTGTGTGTGTGTGTGTGTGTGTGTGTGTATGCAAGGATGGCATATGTAGGCTTTAGGTTGCCATTAGGTGCTTTTGTTGATCACTCTCCACCTTGTATATTGAGGCATGGTCTCTCCTGAGTCCAAATATTACTGTTTGGGACAGTCTTGCTAACCAGCTTGCTCTTGTGATTCCCACAGGTTGGCCACCACAGTCCCCCGGCATTTATTCAGGTCCTGGGAATCAGAACTGCAGTCATCACACTTAGATGGCAAGGACATGACCTACTGAGCCAGTTCTCAAGCCTCTCTAATGATTATCTGTGTATGGTTTCCAAAGCCATGGATATAGACCTATGGGACAGGCAGGCTCTTATCTCTGCTTCTTCACTTTCCTTCATGTGGGTGTCCAATCAAGGTGGTTTCAACCCCCCAATTTACCTCATCCACACAGAGAAAAAGCCCTGAAGAATCACACCACCTGTCTCCAACTCTGTAAGCAGAGAATCACAGCCTCTCCTGGTTGATGTTCCATGGGTTACTAAGAAAACCATGTGTCAGGTAACTATGTTTGGTATTTGAGAAATATTCCCTAATAATCTTGTATTTTGTTTGTTTTTCACTAGATCTTTCTGCTGAGTAAACAATAAATCACACTCAAATCAATGATTTCTTGAATCTACCGGTGATTCTAACAGTAAAGGAATAGACAGTATCTATGCCACAGGAAATCTATTGCAGGTACCCTAAGACAGTGTGGCAATGGACCCTTCAGCAGTAACTAAGTGTTCAGAAATGCCTAGGGTTGTCCAAGATTCAGGTAAAGCTTATGTGCTGAACTTTTCAGAAGACCCTGAGATTAGTCATCCTGAAGAAGATGTCATCAGGAAAACAGTTCTTCTCCAATAGGAAGATCTCTCTCTCTCCAAACTATCATGTATGCCATCCCCAACCCCCATCTCAAATGCCAAAGTTCCAGTACTTTATGAGTCCAGCTGTTTTTTGAGTACATCCTAACTGCAGCCTCCCTTCCCTCTACACCTTCTAGTCTTCCCTACTTGTCCTCTCCCTCAGAACCACTGCTCCTCCATTTCTGTTCAGACAGAGCAGGCGTCCCAGGGATATCAACTGAGCAGAGCACAATGAACTACAATATGACTAGGCACAAACTCTCATATCAGGGCTGGAAGATGTAACCCAATAGGAAGAAAGGAGTCCCAAGAGCAAGCAAAAGAGTCAGAGACAACCTCACTCTCACTGGTAGGGGTTCCACAGGAGCACCTAGATGTACAGCCTTAACTTATATGCAGAGAGTCTATCTCAGACCCACCAGGCTCTGTGATTGTTGCTCAGTCTCTGTAAGCACCTATCCTGCTTAGTTGATTCTGTGAGCCATGTTCTCTTGAGTGATAAGAACTTAAATTTTGTTGTTATTAGTAGGGAGGAAATGGAAAGGCGACTTGTTTCTTTAAGGATGGATGAGCTTCTAGTTGGATACCTGATAATCAATCAGAATGTGTGCTCAGTAAAAACAAGGCTACTGCCAACAGATCTCCTTTATCTTGTATAATCTATTTATTCCTGGGCAATGGTCAAAATACATTGCAGTTAATTCATGCCTCCCTGACTAGCTGCATTCCCTGTTTTATTATAACTTTTTGGAATAATTAGATTTTGTACTGTGTATTTGACCTTGTCTATATTTGGCTGGTTTTCTCCTTTGATCATTTACAATGTTCCTCCAAGTGTACATATATTGATAATTCTATCTTGCATCTTAGTTATATTAGATTCAGGTTATTTTTTTTCAACTCCAAACTCTATTTTCTTCAAGAATATCTTGGGTGTGGAAAGCAGTTAAAAATATGTATTATTCTTGCAGAGAACATAGCTTTGGCTTAGCACCCACATGGCAATTTACAACTACATATAATATCAGTTTCAGGCATCCTATGTCCTTTTCTGACCTTGTGGGCAGTTGCATGCAGGTGATACACACAGATTCATGCAAACAGGCACACACAGATAGAGACAAAAATAAATGAAAAATATAAATAAGAATTTAAAATCTTAAAATATACACACACACACACACACACACATACACACACACACACAAAGACCTGGGCAACAGCCTGCTTCATGCCATGCAGCTGGGAACTCAACAAATCACAATCCAGGCTTTCTAGCCCAGCAACACCTCCATATCAACCAGGAGCCCACCCAGCACCTGGGCACTATTATAATCTCTTTGTGATGAGAAAGCATAGTCCTGCTCAGGTCCATGACACTCTAAACAAGACAAGGAGACCCCCAGGCTTCAAAATGAAAACACTGGCCTACCCAGCACCTTGAGGCTCCAGGCTCCATTTGTTCACTACTATGGTGAACAAATGTAATGCCATGATATGAGAGAGGGAAGGAGAGACAGAGGGAGGGCTTATGTCCTATGGACAGAGGCATATCTGAAAAGGTGAAAGAGACGAGGAGTGTGCTGAGATGAGTGTGGCTTCATTGCCACCCAGAGCCATGGTGATGTCTGGGCCTGGGCTTCTGCCGAGGGTCACATCTGCATTCAGGCTCTGAAGCAGCCACAGTCTCTTTTGATGTCTTTGACTCCTGATGCCACCCAAGGCAGAGAGAAAGTCTTGGCCTTGCCCCTTACTGACTATAACACTAGGGAGGACTGTTCCCACCCCTCACTGGATGAAGTACTCAGGAAAGAGAATCCTACACCTTGCCTGGATAACACAATAGCTCTGGTCCTGAAGGTATAGGTGTGGGGGAGCTCTGATGATGTGAAATCAGGAGAACAGTCCGCATCCCTTGTTCATTGCTGCAAGGGGTAAGCTACACCAAACAATGCTGGGGGTCTCACCCTGGTGGTGAAGACAGGGGAAAGCTGGGGGCTGACCAACCCTGCAACTACCCAGGCCCTGGACCAGGATTATATGTTGGGCCACCTCAACATCCATCTGTTATCTGTTAGAACATGGGGTGAGGGGTTTGGCGGAAATATCAGTCCTGTGGACCCAGGACTTCAGGGCACCAACAGGATGTCCAGTAAGAGTCCCAGTGAGAGCCCAGCATCCATGGTGTAGCAGAGACCTGGGACCTAGAGCCAGACCAATGTTTCCTTGTGATAAATGCCTGCATGTAAAATCTATAGATAAAGAGGTTAATGGTGTGACTCACTGTGTCACACTGCCGCTTCCAGGATGAGATATTCCCCTTCTTCCTTTTTCTCTTTTTCCCTCTTTTTCTCTTAAATTTTATTTTTCTTCATTTTGGGGTGGGGAGGGAGATGGGTGAAATCAGAAGACATGATGTTAACGATTAAAAAAATAGAGAAAAAAATTTAAAAACCCAAGTATTATCTTAGGGCTAACAAAGTGGCTAGGCAGATAAAGGTGTTTGCTGCAAAACCTGATAAGACTCTGAAAGGCTGTCCTTTGACCCCTGTCCCTCAAACACAAATAAATGTAGGGTTGAGATATATATATATATATATATGTGTGTGTGTGTGTGTGTGTGTGTGTGTGTACATAATATATGAGAGTATCTTAACATATCATGTGCCTTCATGCCACTAGAAGGCACTTAACAGCAATATTTATCTTTTATTGTAAGTATAGTGTTAGAATTCATTATAAATATTGCCTGGGAATATTCTAATTCCCTAGGAAGAACTCAGAAATATGGAGACACATTGTTATACGGTTATTATAGATATAGGAACTTAGGATACAAGGAGGACCTGGGAACACAAAGATGAAGCAACATAAAATAGAGACACAAACTCTCAGAATGTGGGGCAGATTCTGACAGCGTCAGGTCTCAGCAGCCAGCAGAGACACTCAGAACAGAGGGGAAAATGCTGAAAGTCATTGCAAGCACACGGGAAAGCCAGCCTCTCCAACAGTGATCTGGTACCAAGTCAAGCCAGCAGTTAAGATGCATTTGCCTTTTCCTTGAGAAATTTTTATCCAGAGTACTTGAAAGAATTATTGTGTTACTTCCGTATAGAGTTTAATTAAATAACAAGCTAGGATTTCTCACGTATCCAATACATTGTGAACAGGAACATAAATCCAGAGAGTATTGCTGTGAGAAGGAACACTGGAAATACCTGCTAAGCATAAAAATTTGCATATATTTTGACCTGCTATCCACTGTAAGCAGTTAATCATACCATAGGAGTGACACAGCTACGTAAATAGGTTGATTTTAGCCTTGGGTGCAATGGAGGAGAATGGAAACCAAGTATGCCAATCAATAGAAAATGGGTTCAGCAAACAGTGGAATAATGTCTGCCAGAGACACTGAAACGTGAGACTTATAAATACAGGAACATAAGTCTAACTTTTTAAGCAAAAATATGAAGTTAACATACTGGAGGTCAATTAATTCTTAAAAAATAGTGTATATATTAATATAATTAAACAATCTATGAAAGCATAGAACTGAATAAAAATGTTACTAGTATTTATATTTTTAAATAATCTGAGCCTGAAGGAGAAACTAATGCGTCTTATTGCATCACCAGTAATTCATTCTCATCCCAAAGATGAATGTTCCTAATGGAGGGAAATTGCCCCTAGGTCAGCACTCCTCATTGCGCGAGCTTCCCCAAGAACTTGTATTTAGTTTCAAATCCATAATTGCCCAATCATTGCCTTATAAACAACTGTCCAAATATACCCACAGTCCTTACCCATTCTGGCTCAAGTCACTGAAAACTGGCTTTTATTTCAATTATTTTTCTGGACCTACTTCGAATAAGATCAAATTTGTTACTAACCTTGTTGGCTATATATGTCTGCCTGGCCTGGAACTCACTACGTAGAGCAGGCTAGTTCTACCCGCCCTGTGCTTCCTGAGTGCTAGGATTAAACATATAAGCCACCAAGCCCAGCTTTCATTTCATTTTGAGGCAGAGTCTCCCACTTAACCATTGCTCACTGATTTGACTACACTGTTTGGGCAGGGAGCCCCCAGAGATGTACCTGTCTCCAACACAAGGGTCACAGGTGTGATTGCTGTGCCCAGCTTTTGTGTGGGTGCTGGGGATCCAAATTGAACAACTACCTTTCTTACTGAGCCATCTGCCTCCCATTACCCCACTTTCTCTCAGCCATTGCTTTCTGCATCTATACTCATAAGCTAAATCCTACAATCCAGTTCTCTGTTTGCTTAAATCTGGTCCCAGAACTAATGTCTTTAAAAGTGGCTTAGTCCAGAGCTCAACAATGAAAACAAAGTCCTTTACAACCACATCCAAATCCTTTCTCTGAGTCTTCTCTCCTCCTCCAAACTCATTTTAAAACATGGCTTAATTAAATTATTAATCTACATTCTATCCAAAATACTTGCTATTGTTACAAGTCTCCTGAGGCATGAAGAACAATTTACACTTCCTTTTGTAGCCCACCCAACCTGCCATTTTACTCTTAGAGTCAGTTAGGAACTACCAACTTGACTACCTTAACCTAAACAAAGTTGGCCTCCCTTTCCTGCTTACACCAACAGCATATGTGTATCTGTTGCAGTACTTACCACCCCATGCTGTGATTTTTTAGTTAATTTGTCTGCCTCCCCAGATAGAAATTCTTTGGGAGCAGAGAGCATTCCAGTAACAATAAAAATCATGTATGGGACAGAATAGTCTCCTACTAAGTACTTGCTGGGTAAAAGCTAAGTAAATTTGAATGCTCAAAATATTTTAATATAATTAGTTAGGTGTCTTTTTCTCTAAATCTTTGCTGCCTAAAGTGTCTTTTAAATTTTAATCACAAATTGAATACCCTGCTCACTGAAATGTTCCTGGTTTTATTCTTTTTAATATTTCATTTTTATAAAATATTTCTTCTCTTCAGTCTAATCAATATTTACCCAGTGCCACATGACACATGTGTGAAGGTCTTTGGAGGATCCAGACTGTGAAGATTCAATCAATGAGATGTGTTCATCACAATCTGCTTGTTATCCTCTATGAGGATCAGCCACATGCTCGGGTTTGAGGAGTTTAGCATGCTAAGGTGATAAAGAATCAGAGACTACAAAGGGAAGTATAGCATTGTTGGAGATATAATTTCAAGAAATAGCAATACAAAGATCGACAAGGAACAAAATAAGGATTGAGATATTGGTGTGAAACACCCAAAAGCCTGAACTCACATCCTCTGTATTTCTTACCCCAAAGTAGAAAACATAACTCATTGACTCACCGCAGATGTCACACCATCCTACCTTGACATTCATAGCTACAGTGCCCTGCATTCCATAAGCAGGAAAGGCAAAGGGAGAGGAAGATGTGGAGCAGGGACACATTTATTTGATGGAGGCAGATTCTAGCAAACTGTAAATATAAATAGGAAAAAAAATCAGCAGGGAAAATATAGTTTGAATTGTCCTCCAAGGTGAAACAGACTGTTGGTGGGTAGTCTCTTCCTTCCCAACCTCTAAGAGATGATGTCATGGGAGTTCATAGGAGAGGAAACTTGGGAGTGTACTGCTCCCCAGCTGAGCTGGCTCTCACACCACAGAACCCGTGAGTCAGTAGGCAGCTGACATGGCCTGCAGAGCTGTGCTTCAATTTTGAAAAGAAGAGAGGGATGAAGGGCGGGGCTAATCTAAGTAGAATTTAAATTCTACTAGATTCCAGAGGCAAAAGATAAAAGTAAAGAAATTGAGGACCTTTTTCTAGGTTGGCCTTCCTAATCCACTTGAATGAAAAATAGTAAGAACTCAAAGGCATACTGACATAGAGGTAAATATTACTAATATTTTAAAAATTTGACCAAAATCTTGTATATGTACTCATTTATTAATTGTCAAATATTTACTAGACAGTTACTAAAAAGCATATATATATGTATATATATTCCGTATGTATGATATATATGTGTATGTATTTTAAGCCCTATCTTCCATTGAGTTAACATTGTAATAGAGCCTAGCAGTCAATCCCATAGGCAAAATTTATCAGGGGAAAATGAATAATATATAGGGAGGAGTGGCACATTTGAGGTAGAGACTACCATTAGAAATACAATGGCTTAAAATTTCCTCGGTAAGTTTAGTTTGACTGAAACCTGAAAGAAATGAGTCACAAAAATTATGAGAAAACAGGGAATGAGTCATGGAGACATCTAAGAGATGAAATTTCCAAAGAAAAGAAACCCCAGTGTCAAGCCCCTAAGAAAACAGGGAACATGGTTTGAAAGGCAGAGGGATGTGAGGTAGTGGACTGGAGCCCAATGAGGAATAATGATGCTAGATAGCTTGTACAAGGATAAATGATGCCAGGATCCTGCAGGCCAGAAACTAGCATCCACTGAAGGATATTCATTTAGGAGGATCAGGAGCTGACAAGATTTAAGGAGCATTGCCTATTTCTGTAGATGCTAATGGGCACATTTTAAGTAATAAATGCAATGTTCAAAAAGTCCAACCTCCTTGAAATTAAACATTTATATTAATCAGATGATTATGTGTATTTTTCAATGTAAGGCTGTAATTATAAAATGTCAGCATAAGGAAAACTACAGGCAAACGTTCAGTTTAACAACAACTATTATGTAATCTACATATTTTCTTGGAAAAAAAAATGAGTCAAGGAGGTTAAACACTGACTGGGCATTTGTGATATCAAGGAATGATTGTTAAGTTACTAATTAAATAATTGTTCAAAATGACCCATCTTCCAAAGGCAAATGCTAAGATTAAAAGATGGAATATTTGTTTCTGAATGATAGCCCACAGAAGTTCCTTTACTACTATTTCTGATATTTTAAAATTGGGGTAATACAGATTTTAAAAGTAGAATGTATTTGATCATTTTATACAGTAAAAGCCAACCTAGTTTGAAAGAAATAGACCATATGCATTTTCAACTTGTTACAAAGGTACATTATCGCTTTAAAAAGGAAATGTCTGTCAATCTTTTATCTGATACATAAATCTTTATGTCTATTTAAAGTATTCAGTATACTGCACTGGATAACATGCTGGACTATGAGGCCAGAATCAGGGAGGATGAGATTATCTCTGCTACTGACTAACTTTGTAGCCCAGAGCTACTGACATAAGGATTGAGAATTTCTTTCTTTAAACAAATAAGTCAATGAGACCAGATGGCCACTACATTTTTTTCCAAATCTATGACATGTCTGTGTGATGGATGATTTGTATTAATTGTGATTGTAGTGTCTCCTCTAAAGCAAATATATACTACTAAAAGGTAGGGAGAAATGAGACTGACTTGGAATCCTAAGTGATCCAACAAACTGCCTATTAGGTAATTATCATTTCAACCCCAGAGTCTCCCATGAGCAAACATAGAAAGTAATTTTCCTTGGGAAGGGTCTGTAAACTTTTTCTGCAAAGGGCCAGATAGAAAACTGTTTTAGACTTTGTTGGCCATGAGATGTCATTACAAGTTGTTGGGTAATAGCAGTCATACTATAAATGGGTAGGAAGGGCTGTTTCTAAAACTGTTATTTACATTTAAAAAAAATTAAAGCAATCTTCCCATAGGCTCTCTTCTGATATAGTCCAGTTAATACTGGCTATCATAACTAAGCACTAATATAAAAATATGTTTATAATCAGATAATAAGACAGAAATATGAAAGTCCTATTCATCTGTTTCATATTTTGTTTATTTGTACATTCCCGTAAATCTGGTGAATACTGGATAATGATGTTTAAGAACATTTAATACTATATGCTACATCCAGCCTCTTTCTTTTGTAGCCTTATCTTCCTGCCAGCATATCACCTCCGGGTTTTATATATGCCTCAGGCTTTTGCCCTGTTGGGAGCCACTCTTCATACAGCAGAGCCCGAAGTCCTCTCAGTGAGGAAATCAGATCAGATCAACGTCTGCTTCACAGACTATGGTTCCTGAGATCCTTTGTCATGGCACTGAACATAATCTGCACCTGCCCCTCATTTGACCTTACTTCTAATCACATGCTGACATTCCCAAAGCACCAAGCATGCTTCCTGTGTATCCAGCTTGCCAATGCATCCTTATCTCAGAGTGTCTACCACTACCACCCCCTCTGCCAGGATGCCTACCTGATGCTTGCATGTGACACTTCAACATTGATCTTTTATTTTAAATACCACCTCCACAAACCAGGCTTCTGTAACATGGACTCCCACTCATCTTTTTGGATTATTTCCCTTTTCTGGTTTTTTCTTGATTCTTGCTATGATTTATGATGAAAGTACTTATTTCTTGATATATACCCTAACCATAACCCTAACTACATAATTATTCTGTGAGTTCTTCAATGATCAAGAGTTTTATACTTATAGCTTTGATTTCCTGTATCTGGAGGGGGTTTAGTATTAAAGAGACATTATGTGATTATCTGTTGAACAAATAAATAAATTATTCTTCAATTTTATACATTAAAGTACATGTTTTTCCATAAAATGAAAGTACAATATATAATTGTTTTAGTTACTGTAACAAGACATTTGTAATAAATGATCCCCAATAGACAGAGAGGTTCTGATACATATTTCTGTTGTGAGATATTATCTTAAGGTATTTTACATGGTGAATTACCCTCCTCCTCAACCAGCCAGACAGGCCAGCTAGGAGAGCCCCCTACCCAGGTCTGAGCAACAGGGCACAAAACATGCCCCCCAATCCCATCACAGCTCCAGCTGCAGACAAGCAAGCAGGACCCCTGTATGCAAGTCTAACTATCAACACCCATCATCAGACCCTTTACTCCTTAGCCTTAATCCATCCTCCAAACCATCTATCCCTCACCCTCAGCTGCTTCCTGAGACACAGAGTCTATTAAGTTCCATCAAAAGAGTGACTTCCTGAGACAGACTCTGGAGAGCTCCTTCATAAGAGCTTCATCTGCAGATCTCAACTGCTCCCTGAAACACAGACTCCTCTGCCTCTGATTTCCCCAAGAGCTACAATTGCACCAAGAGCAGCTAGTAGACCAAAAACAGTTCCCTGAGACACAGTTTTTGCACCAATCAGAGGAAGAGATGGGTAAACGTCAGTGCAAAATTCATTCAACAACATAAAGAATAACATGGCACCACTAAATCCAGTGGTTCTAAAACAGCAAGATCTAAACATTCCACTATACAAGCAGAGAAAAGCAACCTTAAATATACCTTTATTTAAAGAAAAATGAAAAACTCTCTTAAGGAAATAGAGAAAAAGACAAGCAAAAAATTGGGAAAAAAACAATAAATCTCTTAAAGAAAAACTAGAGAAGAAAAAAATCAAACAGGTGAAGGAAACAGTGCAAGACTTAAAAAACTGAAGAAGAAGCAATAAAGAAGAAACAAATACAGGCAAGTCATTCATCATATAAACAACCGGAAAAGAAAAATAAATGATCATCTCATTAGATTTGAAAACACCTTTGACAAAAATCTAACATTCCTTCATGATAAAGGTCCTAGAGAGAGCAGGATATAGGGAAAATACTAAACATAATAAAAGCAATATACAGCAAGCCATCAGTCAACATCAAACTAAATGTAAGGAAACTGAAAGCAATCTTACTAAAATCAGGAACAAGACATGGTTATACTCTCCTCATATCTATTCAATAGAGTGCTCAAAGTTTTAGCTAGAACAATAAGACAACAAAAGGAGACCAAGAGGATACAAACTGGAAAGGAAGAAGTCAAACTATCACTATTTACAGATGATATGATTGTATACATAAGTGACTCCCAAAATTCTACCAGGGAACAATGTAAGAGGATACAAGATTAACACACACACACACACACACACACACACACACACACACACACACATGCACGCGCACACACACACACATACAAAATCAATAGCCCTCCTACACACAAATGATAAAAGTTCTAAAAACAAAATTAAGGAAATGTCACCCTTTACAATAGCTGCAAATAACATCAAATATCTTGAGGTAACTCTAATTAAAGAAGTGTAAAATCTATATGACAAGAACTTTAAGTCATTGAAGAAAGAAACTGAAAAAGATATCAGAAAATGGAAAAATATCTTTCATGCTCTTAGGTAGGATCAACACAGTAAAAATGGCAATCTTAATGTGGAGAAGAGAGAGTGACCTGAGGGAGTGGGAGGGGGAAGGGACCTTGAATAAGGATATACATGGATAGAAAATGTGACTTTATTCATAATAATAAATTTTTAAAAACTCTCAAATCTTTGTTTGAGATTATCCCACTTTTGCTCTGTGAAGGAGAAGAAAGTAGCCTCTATAATTCTGCACGCTGCAACTTTCCCTTTAATCTTATAACACGCTTGCCTGGTAACTGGCTTTACTGTAAAGTATGACTTTTATAGCTGCAATAGAATGTGGGCATTGAACAAGGCTTCATCCTGTCTCATTATTATCACTAACGGGATTTTATCTATACATGAACAATCCAAGGACCTCATTTTAAAAAGCAGCTTCAGCCTTCTCTCCCCAATTTTCACAAAACTGCCGAAAAAAGCAAGACTAAAAACTTTTGCTTTCCTTTTGCCCTTCACGTCATTATTTTTGAAACATCAATGATGAAGATAAAAGAGTTTGAAGAGGGCGTAAATATCAACCAATCAGACAATTGTCCTCTGAAAGACAATTTGAACTATGTAACAATTGATGCCATTTATTCTCAGGATAGCCAACTAATTACAATGCCACTGGAAGCCGTTCCCCTCTATTTCCTTCCAGTCCTTACAAGCAGTAGGCAAAGGAGTCTACAGTTTTGAAACACTCTGGTCTTCTTATTCATTTTCCCAAACCAGTAGAATCAGGCCTTTGTCAGTCTACTTCACTGAAGAGTCTCCATAGCCAACACAAGAGATGTGTCATCCTGGTGTCTCTGCAGATAATCCTGCTCCCACTTTGACCCCTCTGAACACCCAAATCTTTGGCAGAAAAGGCTGTCTTCCATACTCTCATACCATAGAAAACAAAGAACAGCTCTACTCCAGTCTACCCTGTCTTAGGTAGGATTAGTGTTGCTGTGATGAAACACCATAGTCCACAGCAATGTGGGGAGGAAAGGGTTTATTTCACTCACAGTTCCATATAACAGTGCATCAGCAAAATCAGTGAGGGAAGAAACTCAGTCACGGCAGGAACCTAGAAGAGGCAGCTGATGCAATGGACCTGGAGGTATGCTGCTTAGTGGATTGCTCCTCGTGGGGCTTGCTCAGACTGTTTTCTAACAAAACATAAGACCACCACCTCAGGGATGACATCACTGACAATAGTCTGGACCCTCTCCCATTTATTACTAATTTTTTAAAATGCTGTACAGGTTTGCTTAGCTAGATATTCTATAAGCTTTTCTCAATAGAAGCTCCCACCTCCTCAATGACTCTAGTTTATGTCAAGTTGTCATAAAATTACCCAGTACAACTGACCCCTTGTCAGCTTGACACACAAACTTTCTCATTTATCCCCAAGATGGAACATCAATGCTAATATCACAATATAAAACAAATACTTTTAAAAGTTCCACAGTCTTTACAAATGCAAACACATTAAAAATTCAATCTCTTTAAGATATCTAATCTCTTTAAAATGCAAAATATCTTATAAAAAAGCTCAAAGTCTCAACTATGAGCTCCTGCAAAAAATCATAACTAAGATAAATACTTTCTCCAAGAGGGAAGAATCAGGACACAGTTACAATCTGAACAAAGAAAAAGTTAACTTCAACAATATAAATAACTCACTGTCCAATTGTCTATGATTCATTCATGATCTTCTGAGTCCCTCCAAGGGGCTTGGGTCACTTCTCTAGCTCCACCCTCTGCAGTAGGCACAGCTTGTCTTCTAGGCTCTGGCTGGCTCCATTCCATGGCTGCTGCGGTTCTTGGTGGTCATTCAATGGCATTGGTATCTCTAGTATTTCCAGGGTCTCTTGCTGCAACTGGACTGGACTTTGACCAATAGCCTCTTCTAGGCTCTCTTTAGAGATTCCAACTCTACCACAGAGTGCCAAGTTTTAGCTATTATTTGTGGCTGATTCATACCTTCAAAGCCAGCATCAACTTGGTGACTCTTACACTACTAAGTTCAGCTGTCAGTACAACGTAAAACCTCGACCAGATCTGGGACACAGCTCCTATGTGCTGATTCACAGGAAACACTTTCCAGAAGATTTTACTTTAGAGATGGTGGTCTTCTTTTCTTCCATAATATTTTCAATGATTTCTTGGGAATTTCACATCATGAAATCCAAGCATACTCACTTCCCAGGCCTGCCAGGTCCACCCTGACCCTTGTGACCTCTTGCCTAAAAAAGGAAGAAAAAAAAATGTCCAATTTGTGTTGAGGATATACTCACTGAAGCTTTTCTTAATCACCACTAATTTCTCAGATCCAGCTGACCTGCATCCAGAATCCCCACAAAGGAAAGATTTCACTTTATAGTTCTGGTGTCTTGTTAGAACTACAGAATCCTCTCTCTCTCTCTCTCTCTCTCTCTCTCTCTCTCTCTCTCTCTCTCTCTCACACACACACACACACACACACACACACACATACACACAGTCTTTGCTTCCCTCTGAAACTGCATAAACCAGGCTTCTATCATCTTCACAGCATTATCTGCCAAGCTCCTATGGACCAGCACACTGAGCTCTCAACACTCATCTATCCCAGAGTTCTAAAGTCCTTCCACTATCTTTTCAAAATCAATACGGTCAGTTCTGTCACACTAATACCTCACTGTCCTGGTACCAACTTGTTGTGGTTAGAGTTACTACTCCTATGATTAAACACCATGACTAAAGGAAATTTGGGAGAAAGCGGTTTATTTCACTCACAGTTTCATGTATCAGTTCATCATCAAAAGCAGTGAGGGCAGAAACTCATGTAAGGCAGGAAATAGAAGGCAGGAACTGATGCAGAAACCATGGAGGAGTGCTGCTTAGTGGCTTGATCCTCTTGGCTTGCTCAGTCTACCTTCTTATAGAACCTCGAACTACCAGCCAAGGGATGGCACAGCCTACAATAACCTGGGCCCTCCTTCATTAACTGGTAATTAAGAAAATGCCTTACAGCTAAATCTTATGAAGACATTTTCTCAACTGAGGCTATTTCCTTTCTGATGACTCTGGCTTGTGTCAAGTTGACATAATTCTCCAGAGTTCTCCAAACCAAAGCACAGCCCTTCGCCCAGAAGTCTCATAAACATACACACATGTGTATACACACACTTGCATGCATATACATACATGTGCATACACCACCCATACAAGTGATGTACTCTTTCAGGGGCCTCACAGATCTTATATAGGCCCATAAATCTCCAATTTTATCAAGAATCCCAAATGTTAACAAATAATAATAATAAATTCAGGGGTAGAAGAAAAGAAGCATCAGGTTTGGTCAACAATGTGAGAAACTGGCTCTGGGCTGAAATCTGGTTTCTTCCTCGAGGAACCACTGTTTTCTTTAAAATCCATTGTATATATGTACTTTCTCTCATTCATCGTGAGCCCTGTGTCTCTAGAAATCCATGTGTTCTCTCCTTCATTCTACATCCTACTGTACACACCCACCTCCTGATTAGACACAGCTATCTACCCTCTGCTCTCTTCCCACATCTGATTTAGAAATATAGTTTTTTATAATACCACAGACTATGTACTCATTCAATCAATTTTAATTTTTCCAGATCATTTAGGTTCCTTCTATTGTCTCACTCTTGCTGATTTGCAGTCACTCCATCTGTACCAGAATGGATTAGTGTCTGGATATAAAAAGTCCTTTACTAATATAATTTATTTATCTTCTCAGTTTTTACACTACAGCTTGCCGTGAGACACAGCACTGTGTTGACTGATGTTTGAGTTCCTACGCATAATTAAACATGTCAAATCTAAAGTAATACACAGAGAATGTTTTCCAGACTGAACCAGTTTTACCTCATTGGCTCCAGTATATTCTCTCCTCAGCAGTGAAACATCCCCACGTGGCTGTGTAGGGGAGCTGTGTCTATGTTTCTTTGTAACCTGTGGGAAGAGCTTGCCCATGTGTACACATGCACAGAAATACACGCAGACAGACTTGGAATGAGGTAAGTGATGTGAGGAAGTTAGAGCAGTCAATGGACTCCTCTAAACAAAGAAAGGAGATACTGACTCTGCTTGGTTAACTCAATATGAAGCCCTAGAATCACTTCCTTCAGCTAGACCCTACATATCTAATCACTCAAGAGAGCTATCTATTATTTGATGGCTAATAGTTTAAAATAATTATATATATATATCATTTCTATTATTGAGATCATATTGTGAAGTAGATGCTGCATTTCTGTTTCAATGATTATGAGAGACAGACAGAGAGAGACAGACAGACAGAGAGAGAGAGAGAGAGAGAGAGAGAGAGAGAGAGAGAGAGAGAGAGAGAGACTGTAAATCTGAATCAGGACAAAATAGTTTTTCTGAATCCAGACTTCAGTCCCCATCAACCTGTTGTCTGTTTTATAGACATATGTTACTCATGGGTATGTGTCTGTTTACAACTGCTTCCATTGTTGTTAATTTTATTTTAAATTTTTTCAAGTTGCTGTTTCCAGTTTATTCTTTACCTGTCTTCATCTTTGTGTGACTCACTTTCTCTTGCTTTTTAATACCATCCACGTACCAGCTCTGCTCTGCTCTAACCTGGCCCTGAGGATAATCTCACTATGGTCTCAGGTTTTCTCAGAAATCCCCTTTCCCAATTGAATGTAGCTTTTGGCCACCTGCTGGTCAGTTTCTCTTCCAGCCATCTCTCTGGCTTGAGCTGACACAAGGTCCTGCACTGGCCCTTTTGGGTCTGTCTGTCTTGACAACACTTCTAGAAACAGTCTCCCCACCAAACGCTCCTCTGTTCTTTTATTGTGTATGTATGTATACATATATGTTCAAGCATGTGTATGAGTGGAGGGCACAGGATGACATTTGATGCCTTTCTTGACCACTTTTCAACTTATATTTTAGCACAGGGTCCCTCATTGAATGTATGACTATCAAATATGGCTAGATAATAAATATTAATCTTGATACTTAGACAGGACTAAAACCAAACTCATTTGTCTCATGAAAAGGAACTGAATGCAATATCATAAAGATGTTCATTCATGCTAGTCAGTCTTTCATTGTTGTGACAAAATGCACAAGAAAATTTAACCTACAGGAGAAAAGATTCATTTGGCTCAGTATCAGAGACTTTACACTTGGTAACTTTGCTCCATTGTTTCTGAGTCATGTTAAAGTAGAGAAAAGGAGTGGGGGAGTAGGAGGGAATATGTTCTGGAGCTCAACTTTTCCTATGTCATGTGTGTCAGGAGTTGGCAGGGGATGGATACAACCTACTTCTTCCAAATAGGTTCAACCTCCTAAAGTTTCCATCATCTGGGTAGGCCATCAGATTATAAGCTCATCAATGGGTTAATATCAATGAGTTCCAATTTTAGAAGCCCACACCTTACCACAAATATTACTTCATTTGGAACTAAGGTTCATCACATGAATCTCTATGTGCCATTTTTTTTTTGCTTTTTTTTTCTTCTTTATTTTGTATTTATCAAAAAAAAAACAGTAAAAAGAATTTTTTTAAAAAAAAATGTCTAAGAGTTAACAATAACTATACAGAGGATAATAATCATAAGCATGGCTTATCAAGGGTGGAAATGCAAATAAGATTACTACACATATATTTTCTTTGTGTTCAGCTTTCCCTCTGAATTTTTTTTTCCATCCCTGTATATCCTTATTGAAGGTCTCTCTTGAGGGAGGTGGGACAAAACTGGATTTGGCCGGAAGTGAAGACTGATCCAAGCATTGTTGGGCCAGTGACCATAGGACTGTCGGCTCCCTGCCAAGGGAGGGGATGGGGAGTTCTATGTGCCATTTCTGATCTAAAACTGTAGTAATAGTAAGTCCCAAGATGTTTTTGATTCAGAGAAAGATCACAAAGTTAGCCCAACTTTAGGGATAAAGAAGTCAGATTTACTGATGCCAAGAACTGTCAAAAATTAACATTGTGTACATAATCCCAGTTGACCTATCACACCAGTCATTAGAAAATAACTGCAAAAATTTATCTTTCCCTTGGAGCTGGGAGCTTACCACACAGCACAGTTGTGCCTCCTTTGGTATTTACTGATGGATTTGGTTTTGGTTGTTCTTGTTGGATATTTTGGTTTGAGTTCTGTTTTTTTTTTTTTTTTTTCTAGTTTTGCTTTTTTGTTTGCCAAGCTCAACTGCACGTTTATAATAAGGCAGAATTTTTACATTGATTTCTGACTATTAATCTGTACCTACTCACTACAAAGTTCCCTTCTAAGGTGGCTTGTCAGCACACATTTTGAATGCATGCGGTTATATCATTAGAGTAGTTAATTGTGTCATACTTTTGCTTCCCAGCTTTTATTTCCCAAAGTATCCCTCCCCTCTAGTCCAATGCAAAAGCTACGCTCTTCAAAATATTGTGAAATAGTATTGATATCAGTGAGTAATTCACCTTACGGTTGACTTTAATAAAAATATTCCAATTGTTCTTAATTAAGAATTCACCAGCTTTGAGGTAAATAGTATATATTTTATTTCTGTCAAAGCTCTATAAGTCTCCATACCTAATACTCTAACCCTTATGAACAATTAGGAATATAATGTGATTTTGAGTAATTTATAGACAGAAATAAATTGTGAAAAATTTGCTTGTTAAAGTAAACCCTAGGGAAATAACCTCAACCAAACATATTACAAACAGAGACATCTAGAGCTAGGGAAATGACAGCAAGTCACCCTAGGACCTTGAGCCAAAGGCAGACGCTGCAGCAGCCACAGGAAAGATGACACAATTATTGAGACATTCATTTAAGAAATTTCTAAAAACATTAAAGAATAAAAAAATGGTGGATATACAAAATGCATACATTTTACACTTAATAAAAAACAAAGAAAATCTGAATAACACTATAGCTTTCACTGGTAAAGCTATGACAATCTTTTCTGTGGCTTTACAAGTCAGCCTAATGATTGAAAGTAAGTAATGAATCTCATTAAATAGCAGAGAACTTGATATCAATGGGGTAGCCAAGCACACATATCATTCTTTAAAATCATAGCCCTTTTCAGGTCTGTGCAAATGTGAGAGGTGTGAGCAAAAGGGAGTTCACTGTGAGTGGGTCAATTATGTCAGTAAACACGCTGGGCTGTTTTTTAACTAGTCTTCAAGAGCTATGCTAGAAATAGTCTTGCTGGTGAGACTTTCTTATATTTATTTGGAGAAAAATCTTGAAGAGTATATTTATTTTGTTTTCCTACTATGTACACACATGTACTGGGCAAGGACTCTACACTGAGAAACCCAAAAACCTGAAAGGTTATTCCATCGAGGAATTTTTGGTGTGTCCATTTGGTTGTTTTTGGTTGTTTGGGGTAAGGAACTGTCAAGTTCTACTCTAGTCCCCCAGACATACAACCAGACCTATACATATGCTGCTTCATCCTCTTCCCTCAGTGCATCCAGCTGGTCTTATGAGCACCTCATTCTGCACTTTTCCTTAGTCATGTTTATCTTCCAAAGGTGCTTCATCATGATAACAGACTTGGTGAATTAGCATCTTAGAAAGGTGATTTATTTTGGTGACAGGAATGGTGACTTAGGAAAATTTGCCTCCAGGTTAGCTGTATGTACTTTTTCAAGCCATGACTAGTCACCGTGGGCTACCTTGAGGTCCAGATAAAGGCAGTAGCATGATTTTAGGCCAATTGTTACCTCTTTTATTGCATTTGAGTGGACTTCTTTTGTATGCCCTAGGTTCCATTTAATTTATAACAGTTTGAACATGTACAATGAAAATCCTTTCATTTAAAAATGAGTAAAAAAAAATAATTACTTAATCAAAATAGGCTGTTCGATGGTCTATCACCCTTCAGCTCATGTCTATCATTCCTTTTCTTTATACCAAAATCTTCAAAGATTTTTTTCTTCAATAAAAGCCTCTATGTAGTTCCTCTGTTCCAATTCATTTTCACAAGGCTCTCAATATTGGCAGCTTTCCTTTCATTATCTTTCAACTGAATACTTCTGTAAATTAGTTGGTTCTTTTTATATTAACAACCTGACAGCTCTTTCATTATGTAATACTTTGATGACAGGAATATAAATTTGATTAGATGCTAATGGACAAATCAGTATCATCGGTGCATATCCAAATCTCCTTCTATTCAGGAATATCATTCAAAGGTAACCATGACATTGTGGATGTGATTGATTTGAGGAGGAACATTCAGCCATAGAGACCAACAACTTTAGGACACTTGATCAGTATTTAGTATTTAATGGAAATATAGGATATTTGTATATAGTTTATATTGTATTCTCACACTCGTAATTCACTCTATTTTTCATATAGTCCTGATCATGGGGTGTTATTGTTACAACCTTTGAGACCTAAGAACTTCAGGTTGAAACACCTGCTTCTAAGAAGTAAATTCATTTTAAACTTTAATAACAATGTGATCCTACAATTGTGTCTATAGAAATCAAAAATAGTAGTGAGTCTGCCATTAATATGTTTATATTCTTTCTTTCTTCTATGCAACTTTGAGAATGTGTTGTGTTTGCCTAGTTGAAATCAAACTGCACAGACATAGCACGATACATTTGTTTCTCTTCAAATAGCATGTGCATTTTGCAAACATCAATTAAATATCTCTGTGATTATATATCCCAGTTCATTAAAACATCTATTTACCTTTAACCACTCATCAGGAGTTGTGTGTGTGCATCTGTAGGATGAGGTTGGCTCATGAGATGCTATAGAATTTCACTTGTTTCCCTGGGTGAGCTTTTATCTGTGGATGGAAAAGAAGTATCTTTTTAGGTTCTTGAGTCAACTTGGAAAATTGTCTTCCAAGAAATTGCATTATTTTTATTCCCACAATATGTGACAATTAACTTAATCACATTTTCTAAACTTAGATATGTTTATACTTTTAATTGTATATGTTTTTGACAATAACATATACACTTTATTATTATTATTTATTACTATTACCATATAAAACCCCCTATGACCAGCCCTTCTCACTCTCTTACTTCTGCTAAATCCACATGATCTTCACTGGAAGTCCCCTCCCACTTTATTTTCGTTTTATCTGTGTGAGCCTTTGAGTTTGATTGGGGGCTGCCTGTGTGATCACGGCTGGAGGGCTATTTACTGGAGCATGAGCAGCTAGCCAGTAGCTATGCCACTGAATAAAATGACTCTCTCTTTCCCAGTAACCATTAACTGCCAATGTTCCCACGGACAGGAATGGGCCTCTCAAGTACCTCTCTATAATGGAAAGATGATGAGCCTAGCCTCATGCAAGTTTTATGAAGGTAACCACATATTTAGCAATCACCACAACCACTGTGATTGAAAAAGGCCAATGGCCCTGTTTTGTCCAGGAGACAAAATTTAAATTGAACTGTTATTTCTTTGTGAGACATTTTCTATATTCTTAGCTATTTAGTTCTTCAAATTTCTACTTTTATACATTACTTGTAGACTATTAATTTGTGAATTTACTGTGTTAAGCTAACCCTAATTTATACAGTGTCATATATAAAACATTTTAACCATTTATCTAAATATATGTTGCCAATAATTTTTGAATATTAGGCTCCTTTAAGAAAGTGGTCTTTTAATTAAGATCAACGTATTTTTGAAACATACAGTTCTATTAAATATCATTGTTGGCCAGGCAATTTCTTTTCATTGTCTTTAAAAGAAGAAAAATCTTAATCAGATATTTTGCTCATCATTTGTATTTTTTTTAATTTTTGTCTCTTCTTTTATTAGTTTCATACTTTCTTCCTCTTCCTTTCAGGAGAGTTTTGGATTTGCATGACTTACTGATAACAGCAATACTCGTATATAGCTTTGACTCATAAGTCAAGGAGTTATCAATGAAAAGCCCACTAAAGGGCAACAACATTTTCAAGTAGGCAAATACTGTTTCAGATCAGTAAGGAACTTTCAGAGTGTAGAGGAAGATTCTTTAGCATCAGTAAAAGTAATATGAAAGCTTGGAAAATAATTACACAGCTACACAGATAAAGAAACATTAAGGAACAGTAAGTGACATTTTCCTACTAATGGCAGAGCAAATAGATAATTTTCAGAATTTCTGTGTGTATAAATATACAATTCTTAGTTTGGTATTTAAACTATTTTCTATGTTATGCTAATTTTTTAATTTTAAGGCAATTTTAACTATGATTTAAGCTTAACTTTTTGAAGTTCTGATTAGGAATAATGTGCTTAAACAGCTTTTAAAACTGGCTTCAGGGCTTTCTTTTGTGCAGATTCATTATATTTCATGGATTAACATTCCCGTTTGATAGATGAAGGAATAGAGGGAGTGGTGTGTCTGAGGCACATGACTATGAGCAAGGAAGCCAGATTTACATTCCCTCATATTGAAGATCACAGTTTCAGCCATGTATTATATTTATCCATTATTTTAGGATGAATAAATTTGAACATATAGACTTCATTATTATCACACTTTTTAATTTAATAAACTTTTATTTTTTATTTATTATTTTTTGAATGAAGTCTCATTTTTTATCCATGCATCCCCTTGTTCAAACTCCCTTCCCTGTCTCGCCCCTCACAATCACTCTCTCTTCTCCACATCTCCTTATCTCCTCCCAGCAAGGGCAGGAGGGCCCAAGGTCACAAGGTGGCTTAATTCAGCAACCAGAAAAATCCACTTTCCTCATTCCAGCAACAAGATTGGATCAGGTGTTCCTCTGGAGGGAATGGGCTCCAAGGTGCCAGTCCAAGGTGCTTCAGATCCCAAATTGTTCAGTGGTTGTGGTTTGCAGCTTGGACATGCTTTGCTTTTTGTTTAAAGTCCACTAATAAGTGAATACATCCCCTGCTTATCTTTCTATGTTTGTGACAACTCGCTTAGGAGGATATTCTCCAAATCCATCCATTACCTGCAAATTTTAGGATATCATTTTTTCTTACTGCTGAGTAGTACTCCATTGTGTAGATGTACCACAGTTTGTTAATCCATTCTTCAGTTGAGGGGCATCTAGGTTGTTTCCAGGGTCTTGCTATTACGAATAATGCTGCTATGAACATAGTTGAGCTAATACCTTTGGAGTGTGAATGTGCCTCTTTAGGGTATACACCCAGAAGTGGTATTCCTGGATCCTTGAGGAGATTCCTAGTTTTCTGAGAAACCACCATACTGCATTCCAGAGTGGCTGAACAAGCTTACACTCCCACCAACAATGGAGGAGTGTTCCCCTTGCTCTGCAACCTCTCCAGCATAGGCTGTCATCTGTATCTTTAATCTCAGCCATTCTGACAGGTGTAAGGTCTGAAAGTTGTTTTGATTTGCATTTCTCTAATGGCTAAAGATGTTGAGCAGTCTTTCAGTTTATTTTTCTAAGGGACTTTGAAGCAAAGTCCAGCTCTCCCTTAATCCTCATCCTACTTATTCTATCAAATTGTGATATTCAGTGTCATCATCATACCACATTTCTGTTGATACAGAAGGCCATGAATGTACTCCTGCATGCCAGGCCCTTTTGGTCCTGGTTACTTTTCAATTGCTGTGAGAAAGCACACAATCAACTTATAGAAGAAAGAGTTTGTTGGAGGCTTATAATTTCAGAAAGTGAGTCCCTGAGCATAATGGTGGGAAAAAGAAAAAAGACAGCAGGCAGTCAGGTGTGGTGCTGGAGCAGCAGCTGAGAATTTATAATCTGATCCAAAGCAGAAGGGAGAAAAGAACTAACTGTGGATATCATGGGCTTTTGAACCCTCACAGCCCACCCCCAGTAACACACCTCTTCCAACAAGGCCACACCTCCTAATCCTTCCCAAATAGTTCCACATCTGGGGTCCAAGTACTCAAACATATAAGCCTATAGAGCTGTTGTCATTCAAATCACCAAACAATTACTCAGATCTTATTCATTTTGTATCAGGACACTTTATTTTTTAACACAGGTTATAAACTTCTTGATAATTTTTATAAGCTCTTGGTCCAACTTGAAAATACATCTACCTCCACTGGTTTTCTGACATGTTGCTATCTGAATACTAAACTTCACTGATTTTAATATGAATTTTTGCCATTATTCTAACTGAATTGCCTACTATTTGAAACAGCCTTTCAGTAGGCATTCTCTGGATTTTTCATATAAATTTTTGCATCATTTGACAATAACAAATTTTCTGTTTATATTGCTATGCCTATGTTTCTCATTTTAATTTTCTTTTAAACTTTGAAAATCATGGTGCTTGTGAGCTTCTTTGTTTTGTACCAAAATTTAATGAGAAGTCAAATGTTTGATTAATTTATATCTTTAAGGAAAATTTCTCCCTGGAATCCTACAAAATTGTATTTTAGATTTATTCAGATATAAACAGACAAAACACTGAAGAGCATTTCTATGTCCCCAAAAGAGATATGAAGTTACCTTTAAATGTGTACATGTAAAGCATAATGCTCAGATACAACACAGCAGTTTGAGAGAATGATTCTCTTATTTTAACTCAAATTTACTCAAATTATGACATCAGAATTTTTTCTAAGCTACTTAACACCTTAATATTTTTGTAATTCTCTGTATGATAACTTAATAAAAGGTACATTTGGATAACTGAATTTTTACTTAGAGTTTCTGTCATATAGATTTGAAAACTATGTTTAAATAAAATTTTTATTAATAATGTTATTAATTAAGGTCATATATATATAAACATGAGTTTTCAAATAACATACACATACAAAGCAGATGTCAGGAAGCTTTCTCTTTGAAGTACATAAAAAATCTGGCATGATTCTCTTTCCTTTATGCTAAAATCTTGGTTTTTTTCTTTTACTTGATTGAGGAGCTAATATACAAATGTTAAATAGTTCTCTACTGTGAGGGAGAAGGTTCCTGGAGGCCTCAGCACACTGATGAGAGAAGGCAGCAACATCTGATTGGCAAGAGGAGTGCCTTCAGTAATGCAACCCAGAAACGTGTCCTGCAATGCAACGTTTTTTTTTCTAGTTTCCAAGTGGGGAAGAAGAACACAGGTGAACTGAGCTTGACTGGCTCATACAGGTGCATTAGACAAACTCAAGAGTTATAAAATAGTATGTGCTTTACTTCTTGATAGACAAATTTTCTTTTGACCACAATGGGTAATGAAAGCAAATATTACTACTATTGTATTTATTTGACAAAATTTCTCAAGTTGTGTAGCTATGCTTCCTACCCTCTGTCTTTATGAATGACATCATTGTCACGTAATATATTCATTATCATAATGTCTATGAACCTCTAGCTGAAAGGCAGAATGTTTGAATGTAAGTCAGGAAGAAATTACCACAGTAGGCTAGTTTATAGCAGGGTCATAAAAATTCACGTAAGCTAATATTCCAAGTGACTAGATTCATTTTTCTCATTTAGCTCTATCACTTTCTTTCTGCAAAAGCATTATTGAAATCAAAATCCATATATTTCACAGAAAAGAAAAGAAAAATTGCATTTAAAAGTACATAAATAATATCTATTAAATCACATCTGCATTGCCTCTCTAATTTTATAACAGAAAAAAAAGCCATTTTGTTGTGGGAAGAACTCTGTCCTAAAGGAGAGAGATTTGGGATTCAAAGTTTACCACTGAAGAGATTCTGAACTTTATTCAATTCTAAATTCCTTGCCTCTGATGTGGAAACATGGATGTCCTAAAAACTGAATGAGAAAACATATAGGAGAATATTCTGTACAACTTTTTAATGTGCTGATGTATAGTTATAAGAATGATATTTATTTTAAAGGAGAAGTTTAAAATTGTCTAAAGAATTTATCTGGGTTACCAATGTCAATGTCCACACTAGCTATGTGTCCTTTTTTATACAGATTAAATAGTTTTCCAGTGGGATTGCAAGGACCTGTAAGGAGTTTATATCTATATATTACTATAGTTAATTCATTAAGTGTATGTATATATGTAAGTAAAAACAAACATAAGTATCCACATCCATGCACACAGAGGGAAAGAATGTGTCATATGTATTATAAACAAAATCAGATCTAATCTTTGTCCTGTGTCACTGCCAATCCAGGGGTAAAGATCTGATACAAAAAAAATCAAATCATTGGTCACAGAAAACTCGGTGACATGCTGTGAGGCTATCCAGCCAAAGAAGTTTCAAGAGTTTGTTGAGCCCTCTGAAATTCCACTCATCATTTGTTTAAAGGCTCAAGATCTAACCAAACTTTATATACAGGACAAACAGAACTGAGAAAGACTAGAACCTTGTTTTGTTTTGTTTGCTTTTTTATCAAAAGCCCTGAGTCAGAATGAAGCACAGCCAGTACACAGGAGACAAAGAGAACCAGAAGGTCTACAGGCAAGTATAGAAAGGGATAAAACAACATCAGGGGCTATTCTAAAATATCTATCTGAAGATGATGGGTGAATGAAGGAAGATATCACAAAACAAATTCAGTTAGTATAAGAGATTCAAAGGTATGAAAATTAAAGAAAACTATGTGCTTGCTCTTGCAAAGAAATGACCAGGCAAAACTAAACGACTGGCCACACGGAGGGGAAGAACAGACTGGGGTAGGAGTCCTCGAAAACTCTGCTCACCTGGAAGCATCAGTTTTTCCATCATGGTCTGTATTCTCAACTGAATATATGATTTCCTTGGACCAGAAAAGGTATTAGTCCAAGAGATATGACAAAAAAAAGCCTACTATAGCTGTAACTGCCTCCCACAGATTCTCACCCATATGCTGTGTCCATGAGCTATGTCAGAAACACCCCTCACCTCCTACTCCATGGTCTGAAAAAAACGTCCTGTTGAATCATTAAATTCCTGACTTTTTCCCAAAGTATGATTTCATCAAGAACTGCCTCTTTCTTTCTTAGATATCAGACTACAGGGATCTCTTTTAAGACCTTTACTAGAATATTGTCTCTGTGAGTGGTCATTTTTTTAAAAAAAAGGAAAAGAAAGAAACCAATATTATATACCTTCTAAAAATAACTGCCTGTGTAACAACAATATACTTGAGGGGCAGTTGCAGAGGGTTCTTGCAGTGCCCTCAATGGCCAGGAGACAGGAGATTTGAAGCACTGTCATGCTTGAGCCAAATGACGACTTGCTCTGTCACTTGGTCCTTTGACTAAGCACAACCCATGACCCCTTATAAAAATGAGATCAGACTAGAATGGCTAGAGAGTTGAAAGGTGGATGCTCCTCCATTTATTTCAAACCCAGATTCTCAGAGAACCTGGCCACATAAAAAATGGTCTGACTTACCTGTCAGAGAGCTGTTTTTATGTTGGGCAGTTACTGGCTAGTGCTAATTGGCCTCCATCACTGACCTAGTGAAGTTGAAGAGAAGAGCCAGGAAAGGGAGAGCAAAGTGAAATAGCCAGGGGGAAGACACCTAAAGAAATACACTTTTTAAAACTCAGAGACAAGGCCCAGAGAATAAAATTTGTTTAGTGCACAGTATAGCTATCTAGAAAAAAGGAACTGTCTTAAATGAACAAATTAAATCATGTGAATGGAGTCTTGAGCCATAATTAAGGTTTAAGTTTAAATTACAAATATCAACCATGCACTGATTGTAACTAGTCTACTCATCTTCCTTAAACCCAGGTAGATGCTCTGTGGTCTTACTTTTGCAATGGAAATACTGCAGAAACGAACAGAAAGCCCATCAGAAATTGTAACACAATTATTACACAGTAACACACATTCATTTGAAATGAGGTATCGATCACCAGATGATGCACATTCTTTATGCACTAACGCATTTCAGTGTACCTGAGTATGGTGATAGATCTGGAGGAATTACAGAAACATTGACAGCACATTCATCACTGTTTGTGATTATTTCAAAGCATTGGCATTTCTGTGAATTATGGCATTTCATCTTATGTGTATACAAATGTTAAATCATCTGTGGCAACAATTGATCATTAGCAAGCATATGCTGAAAGAAGGTACTTTGAAGACTTTCAATTAAAGGAATGAATTTGTCCATGGACTGTGCAATTAGTTTGATAGACATGCTGAAGTCTTCAAGGTGACTCATGTTCTTGTTGCATCTGTCTATGAAATGCTATTGAAATGAAGTACATAAACATGCAAAGATTATGAAGCATTTTTCAGTACAGAAATGGTCTAGGCGTGTGTGTGTGTGTGTGTGTGTGTGTGTGTGTGTGTTTGTAGGGGTGCCAACTACCTGCTAATTTGGAAGACACTCAGCTAAGAGAGTTTTGTAATCCAAACTTCTAGCCTGGTTATAAACTACTCTGAATGAAGCAGGGAAAGAATATAAATAAAGGGAGTGTTATGCCTTTGAATATGGCTTATTACTCTCAGCTTCAGATATGTACAGTTCACTTTTGAGTTACCCATGGGGTAGAAATTTGATCTATGTTGTTTTGAGTGTGGCTTTTGGGAAGTGCTTCAAGACCAGATAAGGCCATTAAGGTGGAATTTCTATGGTGGAATCCTAATAACAATATAAAAAGAAAGAGATCAGAAGGGAAACACATACACACACATACACACACACACACACACACACACACACACACACATTTTGTTGTAATAGGTTTTGGCCTGGACTATTAGGCCTGACCTTTTGGCTTAGACTTGTTGAACCACAGACTCACAGTCACACAGAAACATATAGATGTTCATATTAATTTTATGTTGATTGACTTAGGGCACAGGCATATAATTTGTTAACTTTTTTATTTGAACCTTATTTATTTTGTTTAGCTGTGAAGCTCAGTAGCTTTTCTTAGAGTAGTATTTTAACTTTTGTGTGTGTGTCTTTTTTTTTTTTTTTTTGGAATCTTT